>JAVIAB010000125.1:85990350-86162850 GCA_032433765.1 Megaustenia siamemsis | reverse complement strand
GAGGCCACAGAGATGGGATTTCTCAAAAGAATATTGAGAGGTCCTTGGATAGCTTAAATGTTAGAAGATAGTTGAGAGGTCTGGACAGCTAAAATGTCAGAAGATAGTTGAGAGGTCCCTGTACAGCTAAAATGTCAGAAGATAGTTGAGAGGTCCCTGGACAGCTAAAATGTCAGAAGAATGTTGAAAGTCCCTGGACAGCTAAAATGTCAGAAGAATGTTGAAAGTCCCTGGACAGCTAAAATGTCAGAAGAATGTTGAGAGGTCCCTGGACAGCTAAAATGTCAGAAGAATGTTGAGAGGTCCCTGGACAGCTAAAATGTCAGAAGAATGTTGAGAGGTCCCTGTACAGCTAAAATGTCAGAAGAATGTTGAGAGGTCCCTGGACAGCTAAAATGTCAGAAGAATGTTGAGAGGTCCCTGTACAGCTAAAATGTCAGAAGAATGTTGAGAGGTCCCTGTACAGCTAAAATGTCAGAAGAATGTTGAGAGGTCCCTGGACAGCTAAAATGTCAGAAGAATGTTGAGAGGTCCCTGGACAGCTAAAATGTCAGAAGAATGTTGAGAGGTCCCTGGACAGCTAAAATGTCAGAAGAATGTTGAAAGTCCCTGGACAGCTAAAATGTCAGAAGATAGTTGAGAGGTCCCTGTACAGCTAAAATGTCAGAAGATAGTTGAGAGGTCCCTGGACAGCTAAAATGTCAGAAGATAGTTGAGAGGTCCCTGTACAGCTAAAATGTCAGAAGATAGTTGAGAGGTCCCTGTACAGCTAAAATGTCAGAAGATAGTTGAGAGGTCCCTGGACAGCTAAAATGTCAGAAGAATGTTGAGAGGTCCCTGGACAGCTAAAATGTCAGAAGAATGTTGAGATGTCCCTGGACAGCTAAAATGTCAGAAGATAGTTGAGAGGTCCCTGTACAGCTAAAATGTCAGAAGATAGTTGAGAGGTCCCTGGACAGCTAAAATGTCAGAAGAATGTTGAGAGGTCCCTGTACAGCTAAAATGTCAGAAGAATGTTGAGAGGTCCCTGGACAGCTAAAATGTCAGAAGAATGTTGAGATGTCCCTGGACAGCTAAAATGTCAGAAGATAGTTGAGAGGTCCCTGTACAGCTAAAATGTCAGAAGAATGTTGAGAGGTCCCTGGACAGCTAAAATGTCAGAAGAATGTTGAAAGTCCCTGGACAGCTAAAATGTCAGAAGAATGTTGAGATGTCCCTGGACAGCTAAAATGTCAGAAGAATGTTGAGAGGTCCCTGGACAGCTAAAATGTCAGAAGAATGTTGAGAGGTCCCTATACAGCTAAAATGTCAGAAGAATGTTGAGAGGTCCCTGGACAGCTAAAATGTCAGAAGATTTCTCAAGAGGTCCCTATACAGCTAAAATGTCAGAAGAATGTTGAGAGGTCCCTATACAGCTAAAATGTCAGAAGAATGTTGAGAGGTCCCTGGACAGCTATAATGTGATTTATAAAGAATTACAATGTTACTTCCTTCTAACAAATGTGTGACTTTCATTCCTCTGTTGAAATATTATTGTTGGTCGCATTGTCGTATCTCATATTCCACACTAGTCTTGAATTCATTCCATCGTACACAAAGTAATTCCTTCACATATTTCTTTCTCCAACTGCGCCTAATTTATGCTTATTTCTCTCGTTATGTTACAACTCTCATCGTGATAGGCGTGGAGAAAACATTCGTGCTAAACTACCTCAACTGTTTGTTCACGCTGACGGTTTTGTATCTTTTCTCTCAATGTTTCTTCAAGTTATTACCGCCTTCAAGTTCTGACTGCCTTTTAATTTGTTATTTTCCTTCTTGATCTATGCTACCGTCTACACGTAGAGAGTGTTCTACATCTTCCACTGATTTTTCTTGTGCAGACCTTTGGCATGAATAATTAGATTTCTCATTACTGTCGCTTTTTCTTGTTTAATCTCAAATCCTATTCTGTCAGCTGTTCAAGATAATATATCTGTTTTTGTTTCTTGATCTCAAGTCCTATTTTGCTAACTGTTCAATATAATGTATCTGTTTTTGTTTCTTGATATCAAATCCTAATTTTGCTAACTGTTGAACATAATGCCTATGTTTTTGTTTCTTGATCTCAAGTCCTAATTTTGCTAACTGTTGAACATTATGTCTCTGTTGTTGTTTCTTGATCTCAAGTCCTATTCTGCCAGCTATTCAAGATAATGTTTCTGTTTTTGTTTCTTGATCTCAAGTCCTATTCTGCCAGCTATTCAAGATAATGTTTCTGTTTTTGTTTCTTGATCTAAAGTCCTAATTCTATCTAACTGTTGAACATCATGTCTCTGTTGTTGTTTCTTGATCTCAAGTCCTAATTCTACTAACTGTTGAACATCATGTCTCTAATTGTCCTGCAAGACGAGTGTAAGTCCGCCTTAACCTCAAAGCTAGAGATGGATATCTGGGACTGTCCAGGAAAGAAAATCAAGAAAGTTTCAACTTGGCCGCAACAAAATCAGACAACATTTGTGTTTGAAATTCGGAAGAGTCACTCACAGTCTCTCCCTTTAGACTTAAGGCGGAGTCTGGTGTGACCTTCACCTGCATCTTTCACAGAGAAACTAAACGCGGGACTGAAACCCTCAAATTGACAGCTGATTTCGAGAGGCTGAGCGTGCTCGAACGTGAAAGAATCAAGGCAAATTGAATTTGTGAATCAGAAATGGGTCCCAGTAAAAAAAAAAAAAAACACACACATCAACGAATATCCACTTAAGTAAATTTATTAAGAGTATATGTATATCTGATTGTAACAACTGTAACTTACACGTTTATTTGACTGTAATTACATTAGTTTTCACGTGTATCTGATTGTAACAACATTAACTTACGCGTATATCTGATTGTAACAATGTTAACTTACACGTATATCTGAGTGTAACAACACTAACTTACACGTATATTTGACAGTAGCAACATTAACCGACACGTATATTTCACTGTATAAAAAAAAAGTAAAGTACCCCCGTCACGCCAAGTGGCATATAGGGATTATGGTTTTAGTGACCATACATTTTACAGACCTTCAGCACATAATTTTCGGGGTAATGTGGTCGGTATTACGCCCGTGCTGCTTTACATTCCCAAAAAAAATCCGGTGCCCATTAAAGGCTGGGTGAACCCGGAAGCCGTCGGTTGGGATCGAACCCTACCTCTTTTCCTTTGTAGTCCAGTTCACTAACCACTGAGCTATCGCGTCTTCCATATTTGACTGTATGTGCACTCACTATTTCTCCTTCACCTCATAACAGCACTTCGATGTCCACCCCTATTCATCATCATGTGCCATAATATTTGTCGTAGGCGATCACGTCCTTCCACAATTCTCTAACCACAGTACATCGTATCAGTTCTGTTGTTGACTGTTTTCCATGCCATGACACCAAGCTATCTAGTATCTTCTCTCTTTGCCGTCCGCGATATCTTTTTCCTTTTATTTTGCCAGTTGTAACCAAGTATTTCAACTTTACTCTTCCCTTGATGTTTTTATTGAAATATTTACTATAGTGCGTTCAGAAATTCATAATCACACCTGAATTAGTTTTGCGTGATAGCCGCTTGTTATTTTGGTTTCACATTTTGCATGCAATCTTAGAATATTGATGACGTTATAGAAATATTTTTTGCTCTGAGAAATTTGATCTAGCTTAAAAGTTTCCTACTTTAGGGTATATTAAATTCACCCTGTTCGAATTTGACAACATTTTAGGATATATACATTAATTTGGTGCGGTCGTTGACGTAAAATAGTTTGGCTATTGCAGAAACACTAACTTCAGGAAAATCCCGTGCACAAAATTGAATTGTTATTGAACGGCATGACGCACCACGGCCTGGGCATTAATTACCGAAGGGAAGGCGTATCTTTATTAATTTTGTGAAGACTCAGTAGACAATTTGTTGACTTTAAATACCAACATTTATATCTAAATTACAATGAGTTTTAAATGCACATTTATAACTATGCAAAAGAAGTGTTTTGAACATGTGTTGCGGGTGGAAGATGAGTACTGGAAACGAGATGGATTACCATTTGTCCAGCCAGTAATGATTATCAACCTCTTGGAATCGTCAGATTCGGAATGATTAAAATTAAGATGATTCAATTCCAGCTGCAGTTAGGACGTCCTGGGGTCTAATGGTGACCGAAAGACCAGACTAATTGTAACCAATTGAATTCATGTTTGCAAATACACATAACGAACAACACCCACAATTAAGCACTGTGTAGTTACGCCTCTGACAAGAATTGCCGTAAACTGGAACATTTATCACGATTACTGTAAACTCTAAAATTTGAATCAACTTGTGTGATCGTCATAAAAGATCAAAGGAATTCGCTGATGTGCAAAATCTGTTGTGTTTGTGGAATAAAACATACCAAAATCTTTGCGTCATCAACATTCTAAGATTGCATGCCAATTTTGAAACCAAAATAACAAGCGGTTATCACGCAAAACTAATTCAGGTGTGATTATGAATTTCTGAACGGACTATACATTAAAATATCTACTGTTTGAAATATATACGTAGGGAGGTCAAAAAGTAATGCACACCAATTTTTTTCTCGGCTAATAATAAAGATAGGAATATGAAATTTTGCACACTTGGAATATGACATGTTCCAATTATGTGCACCAAATTGCACAGCATTCTGATAAATATTACGCAATCTATGAACCGTTAAAATGGAGCTTGTCAACAATGTCCGTTACAAACAGCGAATTGTCATAGAATTTCTGGTTGCGGAAAAAGAAACTGTGGCAAACATTCATAAACGACTGTGTGCAGTGTACAAATGTTCTGCAGTCGATAGGAGCACAGTTAGTCGCTGGGTTCAGAGAATTAAAGCTGCAGAAAGTGTACGAGTGGAGCTGCATGATTTACCGCGTTCTGGACGTGTTGCCTCGGCTACCAGCACAGACTTGTTAAACCGGGCTGATGCCATTATTCGTAAGGATAGGCGTATCACTAGTCAGCAATTGGCATTGCAGCTTACAGTCAGCAAGGGAAGTGCAATCGCAATTTTTAAAACTCTCGGATATTCAAAGATTTGCGCTCGATGGGTTCCTCGGTGCCTAACAAATGATCACAGAGTTCAAAGGAAAACATTCTGTTCTGAATTGTTGGAGCGTTTCGGTGTTGAAGGAGAAATGTTTTTGTCAAAAATTGTTACCGGTGACGAAACGTGGGCACATTATTATGAGCCTGAAACAAAAATGCAGTCAATGGAATGGCATCATCCGCAGTCACCAAAAAGAAAAAAATTCAAAACATCTCCATCAGCCGGAAAGGTGATGATCACTGTCTTCCGGGACATTGATAGTGTGATTCTTGTTGATGTAATGACAAGAGGTGAGACAATCAACTCGACAGCTTACATCAATACACTGACAAAACTCAAAAATCGGTTCCACAGAGTTCGGCCTAATAAGCCATCTGCAGATTTGTTGCTTCAAAATGACAATGCACGCCCTCACACAAGTCTGGTAACACGGGAAGCAATCAACAAATTTGGTTGGACTGTACTGCCCCATCCTCCTTACAGCCCTGATCTGGCTCCCTCAGATTTCCATCTGTTTGGACCACTCAAAAAATTCCTGCGTGGGAAACACTTTGATGATGAGGATGTGATCCGTGCAGTTAAAAAATGGCTACGCGAGCAGGACAAAACTTGGTACAAACGAGGCATTCATGACCTAGTTTCGCGTTGGCGTAAGGCAATACGCTTGGACGGAGATTATGTTGAAAAATAGTTAGTGTCAAGGGGATGCTCAGCTACAATCTGTGAAAATTTCACACATTTTGCCCGAATAGTTTCCGAGAAAAAAATTGGTGTGCATTACTTTTTGACCTCCCTTCATACTACTCACGTTTCTCTAATGTGTGGCGTGCATGTTCTCTTATGTGTGGCGTGCATGTTCTCTTATGTGTTGCGTGCATGTTCTCTTATGTGTGTCGTGCATGTTCTCTTATGTGTGGCGTGCATGTTCTCTTATGTCTTGCGTGCATGTTCTCTTATGTGTGGCGTGCATGTTCTCTTATGTGTTGCGTGCATGTTCTCTTAATTGTGTCGTGCATGTTCTCTTATGTGTGGCGTGCATGTTCTCTTATGTGTTGCGTGCATGTTCTCTTATGTGTGGCGTGCATGTTCTCTTATGTGTTGCGTGCATGTTCTCTTATGTGTGTCGTGCATGTTCTCTTATGTGTGGCGTGCATGTTCTCTTATGTGTTGCGTGCATGTTCTCTTATGTGTGGCGTGCATGTTCTCTTATGCAGAAGTGCAAACCTATTACTAAATTCAAGAATTTTTCTCTCACGAATAACATACGTAACTCTTAAAGGTGACATATATACTCTCATAAATGACAATATTTCTCTCATAAATGACCTACATTCTCCCATTTTAAAAAAAAATCACCATTGATTATGTTCCCCGTCACTGGTCATTACTTATCTCCCCAGTTGTGTATCTTTCTCCAAATTTTTTTAAACGTAATTATCCAACCTTGTATCTTCTATATCTATTTCTCCGTGTAGATATGTTTTTTTTTCTCTCTAAATATCAAGTCCCGTGTGAGTTTCGTAAATTTGATTATTTTGAATTTCCCAAGAAAATAATGAACATTCTTGTTTTGGGTAAGTTGGGAATCAGCACATGACGCTATCTTCTTACTGTTGAATAGTTTCTTCACAAAATATCTATTTCAGATTATAATTTTTTTGTTCCGTGTATACAACCGTTTCTTAGTGGAGACTTTTTTATCTAACTTCAAATTTATTTTCATGTTGGCTTCATTTTTTATGATTTTTTTTTTGTTTTAGTATTTTTGTTTTTAGATTGAAAAAGATTTTTGCAATCAGTTCAGAACTTGATGTCACTGGTTTTCTTTGTTTACTGACGTTAGCATCTGCTTTATTTTTATGCTGTTTATTTTTGTAACAATCGCACATATTTTTTTTTTATTATTGATTTCCTCTCTCTTATTTCTTTCTCTGTCGTTTTCCTCTATCTTTTCTCTCCTTCGTATTCCTCTATCGTTTCTCTATATCGTATTCCTCTATCGTTTTTATATATGTTTTCCTCTTTCATAATCCTCTATCTTTTCCTCTATCGTTTCCTCTTTCTTCTTAGTTTTGTTTTAACCTTGATCTCTTAACTATCTTTTCATACTTCACTACTTTTTCCTTTTCCGCTTCCCTCACCTTCTTCCATCTCTCTCTCACTATCTCTCACTCCCTCTCTCATCCCCTCTCTCACTCCCTCCCTCGCTCCCTCACACTCTTACTTCTTTCTCACACCCTCTCTCATTCTATCTCATTCCCTCTCTCACTCCCTCTCACTCCCTCTCTCACTCTCTCACTCTCTCTCACTCCCTCTCACACTCCCTCTCTCACTCGTTCTCTCATTCCTTCTCTCACTCTTTCTCATACTCTCTCATTCCATCTCTCTCTGTCACTTCCAATCTCACTCTGTCTTTCACTCTCTCTCATTCTCTCCCTCTCTCACGCCTTCTCTCACTCCTTCTCTCGCTCCCTCTCTCACTCCATCTCTCACTCTCTCTCTCACTCTCTCTCACTCCCTCTTTCAATCTTTCTCCCTCTCTCATTCCATCTGTCATTTCCTCTCTCATTCTCTCTCTCACTCCTCTCACTCACTTCCTCTCTCTCTCTCACTCCCTCTCTCACTCCTTCTTTCACTCTCTCTCTTGCTCCTTCTCTAACTTCCGCTCCCACTCCTTCTCTCACTCTCTCTCATTCCCACGCTTACCCACTGTCTCACTACCTCTCTCACTCCCTCTCTCACTCCCTCTCGCACCCACTCTCTCACACACACTCTCTCACCCACTCTCTCACTCTCGCAACTACTCTCTCACCCAGTCTCTCACCTACTCTCTCACTCCCTCTCTCACTCCCTCTCTCACTCTTTCACTCCCACTCTCACCCACTCTCTCACACACTCTCTCACCCACTCTCTAACTCACTCATCCACTCTCTCACTCCCTCTCTCACCCACTCTCTCACCCACTCTCTCATTCTCTCTTACCCACTCTCTCACTCTCTCTCTCACCCACTCTCTCACTCTCTCACCCACTCTCTCACTCCCTCTCTCACCCACTCTCTCACTCACTCTCTCACCCACTCTCTCACCCACTCTCTCACTCCCTCTCTCACTCCCTCTCTCACTCCCTCTCTCACCCACTCTCTCACCCACTCTCTCACTCCCTCTCTCACCCACTCTCTCACCCACTCTCTCACCCACTCTCTCACTCCCTCTCTCACCCACTCTCTCACTCATTCTCTCACCCACTCTCTCACACACTCTCTCACTCTCTCTTACCCACTCTCTCATTCCCTCTCTCACCCACTCTCTCACTCCCTCTCTCACCCACTCTCTCACCCACTCTCTCACTCCCTCTCTCACCCACTCTCTCACCCACTCTCTCACTCTCTCTTACCCACTCTCTCACTCTCTCTCTCACCCACTCTCTCACTCTCTCACCCACTCTCTCACTCCCTCTCTCACCCACTCTCTCACTCACTCTCTCACCCACTCTCTCACCCACTCTCTCACTCCCTCTCTCACTCCCTCTCTCACTCCCTCTCTCACCCACTCTCTCACCCACTCTCTCACTCCCTCTCTCACCCACTCTCTCACCCACTCTCTCACCCACTCTCTCACTCCCTCTCTCACCCACTCTCTCACCCACTCTCTCACTCTCTCTTACCCACTCTCTCACTCTCTCTCTCACCCACTCTCTCACTCTCTCACCCACTCTCTCACTCCCTCTCTCACCCACTCTCTCACCCACTCTCTCACCCACTCTCTCACTCCCTCTCTCACCCACTCTCTCACCCACTCTCTCACCCACTCTCTCACTCCCTCTCTCACCCACTCTCTCACTCATTCTCTCACCCACTCTCTCACACACTCTCTCACTCTCTCTTACCCACTCTCTCATTCCCTCTCTCACACACTCTCTCACTCTCTCTTACCCACTCTCTCACTCTCTCATTCCCTCTCTCACCCACTCTCTCACTCCCTCTCTCACCCACTCTCTCACCCACTCTCTCACCCACTCTCTCACCCACTCTCTCACCCACTCTCTCACCCACTCTCTCACTCCCTCTCTCACCCACTCTCTCACCCACTCTCTCATCTCCTCATTAATTCATCAGTTTATCAAGAACCCTCCCCAACACGTGTCATAGCGACCTACCTAATCCATCTAAAGAGACTCGAACACTTGTCCTTCGCTCTAATCAGCGCCTCAAAGACCAGACCACTTGTTCTCCACAACTCATATTTTTTACCACGGATTGTTTCCACGGATTCTCTCGACATTTTTTCTCCTGTTTATTAGGACGATTCTACGGGAATCTGGAATCTTCGATTCGCACCAGAACTTTGCGAACAAATATCAAATTAATTCCATGACGTTGCCGCTCAAAGAAGACAGGGATCAATATTCAACTTTGCCATTTGCTGTTTGCTTTCGAATATTCGCAGTTCGCATTGTCGCGATACTTCATTATCGCATCTAAACAGTCACAATTTACAGTGAAGCTTTCTTCATATCCCTCATTATGTTTCCCATGTAGAAATCAAACAAAATCGGTAAAATTAATTAAAATGTTCAATATTTTATACAATTCCGTTTGTGTGTGTGTGTGTGTGTGTCTTTTCTTGTACATATTTTCTTATCATCACCAGTTCGTATGTCCTTCACATAACGTTACATTCACCACAGCCCGTCTGAAAGAATCTCTGTCTCTAGCCAGATCTCCCACAGAACGTTACATTCACCACAGCCCGTCTGAAAGAATCTCTGTCTCTGGCCAGATCTCCCACAGAACGTTACATTTACAGCAGCCCGTGTGAAAGAATCACTGTCTCTGGCCAGATCTCCCACAGAACGTTACATTTACAGCAGCCCGTGTGAAAGAATCACTGTCTCTGGCCAGATCTCCCACAGAACGTTACATTTACAGCAGCCCGTGTGAAAGAATCACTGTCTCTGGCCAGATCTCCCACAGAACGTTACATTTACAGCAGCCCGTGTGAAAGAATCACTGTCTCTGGCCAGATCTCCCACAGAACGTTACATTTACAGCAGCCCGTGTGAAAGAATCACTGTCTCTGGCCAGATCTCCCACAGAACGTTACATTTACAGCAGCCCGTGTGAAAGAATCACTGTCTCTGGCCAGATCTCCCACAGAACGTTACATTTACAGCAGCCCGTCTGAAAGAATCACTGTCTCTGGCCAGATCTCCCACAGAACGTTACATTTACAGCAGCCCGTGTGAAAGAATCACTGTCTCTGGCCAGATCTCCCACAGAACGTTACATTTACAGCAGCCCGTCTGAAAGAATCACTGTCTCTGGCCAGATCTCCCACAGAACGTTACATTTACAGCAGCCCGTGTGAAAGAATCACTGTCTCTGGCCAGATCTCCCACAGAACGTTACATTTACAGTAGCCCGTGTGAAAGAATCACTGTCTCTGGCCAGATCTCCCACAGAACGTTACATTTACAGCAGCCCGTGTGAAAGAATCACTGTCTCTGGCCAGATCTCCCACAGAACGTTACATTTACAGCAGCCCGTGTGAAAGAATCACTGTCTCTGGCCAGATCTCCCACAGAACGTTACATTTACAGCAGCCCGTGTGAAAGAATCACTGTCTCTGGCCAGATCTCCCACAGAACGTTACATTTACAGCAGCCCGTGTGAAAGAATCACTGTCTCTGGCCAGATCTCCCACAGAACGTTACATTCACAGCAGCCCGTGTGAAAGAATCACTGTCTCTGGCCAGATCTCCCACAGAACGTTACATTCACAGCAGCCCGTGTGAAAGAATCACTGTCTCTGGCCAGATCTCCCACAGAACGTTACATTTACAGCAGCCCGTGTGAAAGAATCACTGTCTCTGGCCAGATCTCCCACAGAACGTTACATTTACAGCAGCCCGTGTGAAAGAATCACTGTCTCTGGCCAGATCTCCCACAGAACGTTACATTTACAGCAGCCCGTGTGAAAGAATCACTGTCTCTGGCCAGATCTCCCACAGAACGTTACATTTACAGCAGCCCGTGTGAAAGAATCACTGTCTCTGGCCAGATCTCCCACAGAACGTTACATTTACAGCAGCCCGTGTGAAAGAATCACTGTCTCTGGCCAGATCTCCCACAGAACGTTACATTTACAGCAGCCCGTCTGAAAGAATCACTGTCTCTGGCCAGATCTCCCACAGAACGTTACATTTACAGCAGCCCGTGTGAAAGAATCACTGTCTCTGGCCAGATCTCCCACAGAACGTTACATTTACAGCAGCCCGTGTGAAAGAATCACTGTCTCTGGCCAGATCTCCCACAGAACGTTACATTTACAGCAGCCCGTGTGAAAGAATCACTGTCTCTGGCCAGATCTCCCACAGAACGTTACATTCACCACAACCCGTCTGAAATAATCTATGTCTCTAGCCAGATCTTCCACAGAACGTTACATTCACCACAGCCCGTCTGAAAGAATCTCTGTCTCTAACCAGATCTCCCACAGAACGTTACATTCACCACAGCCCGTCTGAAAGAATCTATGTCTCTAGCCAGATCTTCCACAGAACGTTACATTCACCACAGCCCGTCTGAAAGAATCTCTGTCTCTAACCAGATCTTCCACAGAACGTTACATTCACCACAGACCATCTGAAAGAATCTCTGTCTCTAACCAGATCTTCCACAGAACGTTACATTCACCACAGCCCGTCTGAAAGAATCTCTGTCTCTAACCAGATCTTCCACAGAACGTTACATTCAACACAACCCGTCTGAAAGAATCTCTGTCTCTAGCCAGATCTCCCACAGAACGTTACATTCACCACAACCCGTCTGAAAGAATCTCTGTCTCTAGCTAGATCTCCCACAGAACGTTACATTCACCACAGCCCGTATGAAAGAATCTCTGTCTCTAACCAGATCTCCCACAGAACGTTACATTCACCACAACCCGTCTGAAAGAATCTCTGTCTCTAGCCAGATCTCCCACAGAACGTTACATTCACCACAGCCCGTATGAAAGAATCTCTGTCTCTAACCAGATCTTCCACAGAACGTTACATTCACCACAGCCCATCTGAAAGAATCTCTGTCTCTAACCAGATCTTCCACAGAACGTTACATACACCACAGCCCGTATGAAAGAATCTCTGTTCCTAGCCAGATCTCCAACTTCTCCTGTTATGTTAAAAGTCTCATTGATGTCTTGAAACCATCCTCTTCTTGGTCTGCCCTTGATGTGTCGCACAGAAACCAAACCTTCCATTATTGTTCTTTCCACCCGCTGTGCCTTTTCACATGGCCATAGTATTTCAATGTCCTCTGTAGAACGGTGTTTATAAGCCAGTTCTTTTAAATGTGTAAATATTTTAATATCTTCATTGCTCTTTTTCATTATCCAATTTTTCTTAAGGATTTTTCTGTGACATTTTGCATTAATCAATTTTCTTCCCTGCTGTTTACGAGATTGTCCATGATTCACGTTTACAAGCATATGTGCAATCGAGAAGATACATATCCTCAGTAATGTTAATTGTACTCTCTTGCTGGTGTTGTGCCCTGTTTTTCATGGCGTTTATATTATTAATTTTTCGGTAAGTTGTTTTTTATATTCTTTGCAGTTGTTATCATTCGGTGTTTATCTCTCTAGTGACAGTCTTTCTTGGCTTGTCCCCTTGTCTTCTGGCAGCTACTTGATTTCAAACACAACCACACGTCTCATGTATTATACTTTCACTCTGTCTGACTGTCAATCTCTATCTCTCTATTTTTTTTTCACACACACACACGCACGCACGCACACACACACACACACACTCACACACATATATTCTCTCTTTCACTTCTTTTCGTTTCCTCTATTTCTTCAATCACACACACACTATCTTTCTCTCTGGCTGTTAATTTCTTTCTACGCCTTTCTCTCTCTCTTTCTCATTATTTGTACAGCAATTTCTGTTCTCATTCCGCTTTCCTTCTCTAATTCATTCTATCTTTCTCTTTCCTTCTCTAATTCATTCTATCTTTCTCTTTCCTTCTCTAATTCATTCTATCTTTCTCTTTCCTTCTTTAATTCATTCTATCTTTCTCTTTCCTTCTTTAATTCATTCTATCTTTCTCTTTCCTTGTCTAATTCATTCTATCTTTCTCTTTCCTTCTTTAATTCATTCTCACTCACTCTCACCTTTTTTTTACATTTTTGTTTCTCCTACCACTCTTTCTTCCTGTCGATCTCCATCTTTCTCTCTCTCACTCTTTCTCTCTCTCTCTCTCTAGTTAACTTTCTCTCATTCGTCCCTTCTTTCTTTCTCGTAATATGACTTCTTTTGCACCCCGTTCCTATAAACCTTTCTCTCTCTCTCTCTCTCTCTCTCTCTCTCTCTCTCTCTCTCTTCCTCCGCTCTCTTCTTCGTAATTTCACTTTTCCGCCACAATTATGCACTCTTACTCCGTCTCTTCCATCAACACACACACACACACTCTCTTTCCCCTCTCTCTCTCTTGATATCACAACGTGACATTTACCACCCAAGCTTCTCCAAACGATGACACGTATTATACCCCAATGCCAGCAGTCCATCTATCACTAGAGAGAGATATCAACGTAATAGCTCCAATCGTATCGCTGTGATATTTCTCCAACAGGCGACCTCCAACCTTTGACCTACATGCAGATTTAAAACCACGTACCAAAGTGAAGTCTCCGACATTGAAACTGCCCGCCATGTTGGATGCGCCCATTGAATGCAGGAGAAATGACGAGTGAATCCAAAAAGCACATTACCGAGGACTTACTGAGGTCTAGTTGTATTGTTCCCTCGACTACATAACTATACAATTTTTTTTTGGTACTTTCTCTCGTTTATAGTGTATCTCTGTAGTTGTAGTAGTAGTAGCAGTAGCAATAGCGGTAGTAGTAGTAGTAGTAGTAGTAGTAGTACTAGTAGAGTAGCAATAGCGGTAGTAGTAGTAGTAGTAGTAGTAGCAATAGCGGTAGTAGTAGTAGTAGTAGTAGTAGTAGTAGTAGTAGTAGTACTAGTAGAGTAGCAATAGCGGTAGTAGTAGTAGTAGTAGCAATAGCGGTAGTAGTAGTAGTAGTAGTAGTAGTAGTATTAGCGGTAGTAGTAGTAGTAGTAGCAATAGCGGTAGTAGTAGTAGTAGTAGTAGTAGTAGTAGTAGTAGTAGCAATAGCGGTAGTAATAGTAGTAGTAGTAGTAGCAATAGCGGTAGTAGTAGTAGTAGTAGTAGTAGCAATAGCGGTAGTACTACTAGTAGTAGTAGTAGTAGTAGCAGTGTGGCAGCTGCAGTTGTAGTAGCAGCAGTAGTATTATTAGTAGCTGTAGTTGCAGTAGCATTAGAAGTAGGGGTAGCAGTAGTTGTAGTCTTCGTCAGTCATAGTTGACAATGGATTTTGCAGCGTCACTATGAAATGTTATTTTTCTTTCGCCGTGTATTCTCTTTTTCTATGAATCTGCGTCTTGTTTGAGTTGGAACTTTAGAGTGTGTTTCCAAAGATTGCGGGCTGCAGCTATGTCTTCCCAGGCTGCACGGTTTATGTTCAAGAAGCTTCATGTCACGTTTACACACGTTTTTAAATCGAAGATTTGGGCGCCCTCTATTTATGTTGCCATCTCCTAGTTGTCCGCACAGTATATCTTTTGGAATGTGGCCGTCTTTCATAGGGTGTAAGTTGCCAAACCAGCGTAACCTGCGTTGTTTGATCAGCGTATAGATGTTCGGGAGGCCTGTGTCGTTGTTAAAACACTCTCATACATGCCCTATGTTTATATGTTTTTTTGCTTACCCTCACTATAATGTCCGACAAAAAAATGTTGGACATTATAATGAAAGAAAGCAAAAATAAAGGACTCAGTCTTAATAGCAAAAAGACAGAGGTAATGGTAACAACAAAGAAAAAAACATCACCTCAGTGCAAAATAAAGACAAGTGGAACAATATTAAAACAGGTAAATGAATTTAAATATTTGGGAACTTTGTTAACCTCAGACGGAAGATGTACAAAACAGGTGAGATGCAGAAAGGCACAGGCAAAAGCAGCTTTCCAAAAAATGAGGAAGATACTATGCAATCCATTTTTGACAATAGAAACAAGAAAAAGAGTTCTTAAATGTTATGTAGAGCCAGTCTTGACATATGGATGCGAATCATGGACAATAGGACAACAGACAAGAAAATCACTGGAGTCTGTAGAAATGTGGTTTTACAGAAGAATGTTGAGAGTACCATGGACAGCTAAGAGTAATGAAAATGTTATGAGAGAGGTCAAAGCAAAAAGAGAGCTGATTTCCAAAATTAGGAAGAGACAATCATCATTTTCTGGCCATGTAATGAGAAGAGAATAACTGGAATTTATTGTAACAACTGGAAAAATTGAGGTACGAAGAGATAAGAGGGAAGCAGAGAGAAAAATTAACAGACAGCTTAAGAGAATGGCTCGGCAGAAGGACAACAACAGAAATGATAAATAGCTGCCGAGATCGAGGGTTTTAGAGAGACATGATCACCTACGCCAGTAGGCACGGTACTTGATGATGATGATTATATGACTACATGGGACACATGACTGTTTACATACATTGCACTGTGAGTCTAAGTAAAATGTTTCTTCAGTTCTTGTCATCTCATCCCACACAAAAGATAATCCTAATATAGAAAGAGGTTAAGGCAAGGAAATGCAAATGAATGCATAAAAATGCGAAGCTGCAGTAAAGCTGAATGTGAGGAAAAATTAAAAAATAGAAAAAAAATGATATGTTAGAAGCTTTACGTGATTAGTGAACGACACAGATTAAACGACATTTCGGCCCAATAGGCCTTCAGCAGGAACAAAAAAAAAACACACACGGATATGTAAGTAAAACTAATCCTACATAGCCAACAAGCAACGAAACATCCAAAACAAAAATAATCGAAATATGTTTAAACAAATAAAAATGTCTTCCCTGTGTGTCAGGCCGAGGTCAAAATGAAAAGCAAGATATATAGAAAGAGCCTGAAGCTGTTACATGTGTAACATCGTTGTCAATAACTGTAACAGGTAAATGTTAACAATTCCAGTTTTCAGTTACTTGTAACTTTGTGTGAGCCACAACTGTTCAATTCATAAACGTCTACTGGGACGCGTTCCTGTTCCATTCGGCTGAAAAAAGACCAGCATATATGAGAATACAATAAAATAATATTTCCCTGGTTCCCGTTTCCCAATCTGCTGTTGAAGTCTCCTTCACTAGTAATTTAGTCTGTTTGTTGAAGTCTCCACTACTAGTGCTCTAGTCTGTTTGTTGAAGTCTCCATCACTAGTAATTTAGTCTGTTTGTTGAAGTCTCCACTACTAGTACTTTAGTCTTGTTTGTTGAAGTCTCCATCACTAGTAATTTAGTCTGTTTGTTGAAGTCTCCACTACTAGTACTTTAGTATGTTTGTTTAAGTCTGCACTACTAGTACTTTAGTCTGTTTGTTGAAGTCTCCACTACTAGTACTTTAGTCTGTTTGTTGAAGTCTCCACTACTAGTACTTTAGTCTGTTTGTTGAAGTCTCCATCACTAGTACTTTAGTCTGTATGTTGAAGTCTCCATCACTAGTACTTTAGTCTCTTTGTTGAAGTCTCCACTACTAGTACTTTATTCTGTTTGTTGAAGTCTCCACTACTAGTACTTTAGTCTGTTTCTTGAAGTCTCCACTACTAGTACTTTAATTGCCTACCTTGTTGAAGTCTCCACCACTAGTACTTTAATTGTTTGTCTTGTTGAAGTCTCCACTACTAGTACTTTAGTCTGTTTTTTGAAGTCTCCACTACTAGCATACTACATACTTTTTTCCGTTTCCGGTTGTTTCCAAAATGGAGGAATTATTTTTCTCCGGCTTGGTATAGAACCGTTGATCAGAGGTTTAACAAGCCGCTATCGTAAAAACGATGTTGTTAATGAAACGTAGACCTGATACAGAATGTGTAAATTAGCAGTAGATAGTAGTGATAGTTTTTTCGGCCCTAAAACAAAGAAATTAGAATCAGACTGGCTAAAGCAGCAATGTCTTTCAGAAGCCTTGAAAAGTTGTGGAAATCAAAACTCATTAGCACAAACACAAAACTTAGGCTATTCAAATCAAATGTACTATCAACCCTTACGTATGCGTGTGAAAGCTGGAAAACAACAAGAGATATAGAAACAAAGTTGAACGCATTCGAAAATAAATGTCTAAGGAAAATACTTGGTATAGAATGGAACGAATTCAAAACAAACGAGGAAATTAGAGAAATCGCCAATCAACCACTAATATCTTCAGTAATAAAGAAAAGACGATGGTCATACGTTGGACATGTGATGAGAAGAGATAATAATCGAATAGCAAAGCAAGCCCTCATATGGGAAACAACAGGTAAAAGAAAAAGAGGAAGACCCAGGAGACACTGAGAAGAACATTGATGAGAGAGGCAAGAGCAGCAGGAATCGGCTCCCTCAATGAGATAGAACTGCTTGCACAGAACAGAGACAGATGGCGAGATTTGATAAAATATCTTTAAAAGAAAACTGCTAGAACAAAAATTCATATAGGAGAAGGTGTATCTTGGTCTACGCCCTATGGGCCGGTTACGGCTCGAAAGGTCAATAGATAGATAGATAGACTACTAGCACTTTAGTCTGTTTATTGAAGTCTCCACTACTAGTACTTTAGCCTGTTTGTTGAAGTATCCACTACTAGTACTTTAGTCTATTTTTTGAAGTTTCCACTACTAGTACTTTAGTCTGTTTGTTGAAGTCTCCACCACTAATCATTTAGTCTGTTTGTTGAAGTCTCCACTACTAGTACTTTAGTCTTGTTTGTTGAAGTCTCCATCACTAGTAATTTAGTCTGTTTGTTGAAGTCTCCACTACTAGTACTTTGGTCTGTATGTTGAAGTCTCCATCACTAGTACTTTAGCCTGTTTGTTGAAGTCTCCATCACTAGTAATTTAGTCTGTATGTTGAAGTCTCCACTACTTGTCATTTAGTCTGTTTGTTCAAGTCTCCACCACTAGTCATTTAGTCTGTTTGTTGAAGTCACCACCACTAGTACTTTAGTCTCTATGTTGAAGTCTCCATCACTAGTACTTTAGTCTGTTTGTTGAAGTCTCCATCACTAGTACTTTAGTCTCTTTGTTGAAGTCTCCACTACTAGTACTTTTTTCTGTTTGTTGAAGTCTCCACTACTATTACTTTAGTCTGTTTGTTGAAGTCTCCACTACTAGTACTTTAATTGTCTACCTTGTTGAAGTCTATACCACTAGTACATTAATTGTTTGTCTTCTTGAATTCTCCACTACTAGTACTTTAGTCTGTTTTTTGAAGTCTCCACCACTAGTCATTTAGCCTGTTTGTTGAAGTCGCCACTAATAGTACTTTAGTCTGTTTGTTGTAGTCGTCACGACTAGTACTTTAATTGTCTGCCTTGTTGAAGTCGCCACCACTAGTACTTTAGTTGTCTGCCTTGTTGAAGTCTCCACCACTAGTACTTTAATTGTCTGCCTTGTTGGAGTCGCCACCACTAGTACTTTAGTCAGTTTCTTGAAGTCGCCACCACTAGTACTTTATTCTGTTTGTTGTAGTCGTCACGACTAGTACTTTAATTGTCTGCCTTGTTGAAGTCGCCACCACTAGTACTTTAGTTGTCTGCCTTGTTGGAGTCGCCACCACTAGTACTTTAGTCTGTTTCTGGAAATCGCCACCACTAGTACTTTAGTCTGTTTGTTGTAGTCGTCACGACTAGTACTTTAATTGTCTGCCTTGTTGATGTCTCCACCACTAGTACTTTAATTGTCTGCATTGTTGAAGTCTCCACCACTAGTACTTTAATTGTCTGCCTTGTTGAAGTCGCCACCACTAGTACTTTAGTTGTCTGCCTTGTTGAAGTCGCCACAACTAGTACTTTAATTGTCTGTCTTGTTGAAGTCGCCACCACTAGTACTTTAGTCTGTTTGTTGAAGTCTCCATCACTATTACTTTAATTGTCTGCCTTGTTGAAGTCTTTGTTTGTTATTTGAAGTTACCAGTTTCATCTTTCATTATCATCATTATTGTTTTCTTTATTCTCCCGTCCTTGGCATTGTTCGTATTGCTGGTATGATCTCCTTTTGTGTTGGTTACATTGATTCTTGTAGTCTTTTCATTTGGTGAACTGAGCTTTATCTCTCATGTATTTTCTTTTTTTTTATCAAGCAATAGTAGCAGTCTAGTAAACAAGGGTAATACAATAATCTCATTATCTATTAAAGAAATTCTTTATCTCCCTTTTAGTTCATATTTCTGCTGATCTGTTTTGTCTCTAAATAATCTTTATTTATTCCTCTTATCTATGACAGCCTGCACCATCAAAGCAAGAAACAGAGTAGAATGGCGATCCATGGTAGCCAACCTTCGTTGCGGAGAAGGCAAACGATGATGATGATTCCTCTTATCCATCTTCAACTCCCTTCTACACTGGATTTATTGTTTCATTATTCCCTTTTTCCTCGTTCTTGTCTTTTTTTTTCGTCTCTTTTTTCTCTCTCATTCTTTCTTTTCTATTTTGTCGTTTATCTCAATTTATTTCTCACCTTCCTGTTATATTCGTATGAAGGTCACTTAGACATAACGTTGGTTCTACCAACATTCGTTCGTGGCCATGTAAAACGTGTTCTGTGCCATGCTGCCTGCATAAACCTATGTCATTGACGACATTTACCAGAAAACTAAATGCAAATATAACCTCCTGTCAACGGAATCAAACTGAAGTTATGAAAATATGACACACTCAATTTCGCAATGTCATACCGCCGTGGAATTGAAAACCTACTATAATAGTGTCATTTAATGAAATTATATAGACACAGAGAGAGCTAGAAAGCAAGAGAGAAAGAGAGAGAGAGAGAAACACATATATAACATGAACGAAAGAAAGAGATCCAGTAATGACTGGTCGCAGCATGAGTTGGTTTTCTCGATTGTTATTTTTGGCTGCAAGTTCCCGGTGTTTAATTTATTTGGCTGGGAATGGCAACGGAGAGATGGGAAAACATCATCTTAGTAGGAGAATGACGCGAGGATTAGACGAGGGAAGAGTGTAATAGAGTTGGGGATTAGGCACGCGGTTGATGGAGAAATGGAGTAGGGATGGAAGCGACTTCCGTTTTCAAAGATCAAGGATTTTCTTCCCCACCATTAGGTGTTTCTTTACTCTATTATTTTTTTTCTGATGCCTTGAGATAGGGAACTTTTGACTTTCATTTCGTTTTGTTTCATCTATCTTACGTTAGCTTTGTTCTGTGTATATATGGGAGCCGCGATAGCTCAGTGGTTAGTGAACTGGACTACCACGGACAAGGGGTAGGGTTCGATCCCAACCGACGGCTTCCGGGTTCACCCAGCCTTAAATGGGTACCGGATTTTTTTCTGGGAAAGTAAAGCAGCACGGGCGTAATACTGACCACATTACCCCAAAAATCATGTGCTGAAGGTCTGTAAAATACAGCGTCACTAACACCATATTCCCCTATACGCCACTTGGCGTGACGGAGGTACTTTACTTTTACCTTTTATGATGTATATATATATGATTAGAGGCCATAGAGATGGGATTTCTCAGAAGTATGTTGAAAGTTCCCTGGACAACTAAATAGACCAATGAGGAAATTCTCAAAGAGGCCAACACAAAAAGGGAGATCCTAAAAAAACATCAGAAAGAAACAATTGACAATTTTCGTGAACATCATTAGAAGAGGAAAGTTGGAATACTTGGTTAACAACTGGCAAAATAAAAGGAAAAAGATATCGCGGACGACAAAGAGAGAAAATACTAGATAGCTTGGTGTCGTCGTGGCATGGAAAACAGTCAACAACAGAACTGATACGATGCACTGTAGATAGAAGATTGTGGAAGGACATGATCGCCTACGCCAACCAGTATGGCACATGATGAGGATAATGATATTTTATATATTTATCGTACCAGCTTTGTTCCATCTATCTTCCTTTAGCTTTGTTCCATTTACATTCCTATAAGTTTTGTTCCATTTGTCTTTATTTAACTTTGTACCATCTATCTTCCTTTAGCGTTAGTCCTCGAGTTTTCCTATTGGAATTGCTCCAGCTTTATTCAACTTACCTTTGCTCCACCTGCTTTCTCGCTAGCTTTAATCTTTATGTCTTCCTCATAGCTTTATTTCTTTAGTCTTCCTTATAGCATTGTTCCATCTGTTTTCCCTACAACTTTGTTCCATCTGTCTTCCCTTTAACTTTGTTCCATCTGCCTTCTCTATAACTTGGTTCCATCTGCCTTCCCTATTACTTTGTTCCATCTGGCTTCCCTATTACTTTGTTCCATCTGCCTTCATCATAACTTTGTTCCATCCGTCGTCCCTATAACTTTGTTACATCTGTCGTCCCTATGACTTTGTTCCATCTGCCTTCTCTATAACATTGTTACATCTGCCTTCCCTATAACTTTATTCCATCTGTCGTCCATATAACTTTGTTCCATCTGTCGTCCATATAACTTTGTTCCATCTGCCTTCCCTGTAACCTTGTTCCATCTGTCGTCCATATAACTTTATTCCATCTGTCGTCCATATAACTTTATTCCATCTGTCGTCCATATAACTTTATTCCATCTGTCGTCCATATAACTTTATTCCATCTGTCGTCCATATAACTTTATTCCATCTGTCGTCCATATAACTTTATTCCATCTGTCGTCCATATAACTTTATTCCATCTGTCGTCCATATAACTTTATTCCATCTGTCGTCCATATAACTTTATTCCATCTGTCGTCCATATAACCTTGTTCCATCTGTCGTCCATATAACTTTATTCCATCTGTCGTCCATATAACTTTGTTCCATCTGCCTTCCCTGTAACTTTGATCCATCTGTCGTCCATATAACTTTGTTCCATCTGTCTTCCCTATAACTTTATTCCATCTGCCTTCACTATAACTTTGTTCCATCTGCCTTCCCTATAACTTTGTTCCATTTTCTTCTCCTTCTTCCTTTTTATCTCCCAGCGGAGCATAGGTCTTCAACAAACACTTTCCAAGTCGTTCTGTTTTTTGCCATTAAGATCATTCCATGTCTTCCCCATCATCTTCATCTCTGCTTCTATCTGTCTTCTCCAAGAATTCCTTGGTCTTCCTCTTTGTCTTTTCCCCTGGGGATTCCAAAAAAGGGCCTGTTGTGTAATACTCTCAGTTGGCTTCCGTAGTGTGTGTCCTATCCAGCGTCATCGTAGTCTCTGTATCTCTATATTCACTGGTATTTGAATGAGACATTTCCATAATTCTATGTTAGTGATTTTGTCCTGCCATTTCCATCCTTTTATTCTACGTAAGCATCCATTAATGAAAGTCTGTATCTTTGTGATTGTCAATTTTGTTGTTCTCCATGTTTCACAGCCATATAATAGGACCGACTTAACATTTGAGTTGAAAATTTTAATTTTTTTTAAATAACCTAATTTCTTTGGATTTCCATATGTTTCCTAGTACAATGAAAGCTTCTCTTGCTTTTGATATCCTTATTTTGGTATCATTTTCTGTTCCTCACTCTTTATCTATATTACTGCCCCGATATATGTAAAATTGTACGTTTAGTAGAGGCATTTCTCCTAGTTTTATTTGGTTATTGCCAACTGTATTAATTCTCATAATGTTGGTCTTATCTTTATTAATCTTCAGTCCTAGCTGTTGTGATCTCTCATCAAGTATGCTCATTTTATCCTGCATCTGTTGATGGCTGTGTGATAGGAGAGCTATTTCATCAGCAAAGGCTAAATCATCAAGTTGTTTGGTCAGTGACCACTGGATCCCACTTCTGTTGTTTTGAGTTATTTTCATAATCTAATATATGGCCAGTTGAAAGAGAAATGGAGACAGAAGGCATCCCTGCCTTACTCCTGTTCTTATTTCAAATTCTTCCGTATTTGTTACATCTGCATTCCTATAACTTTGTTCGATCTGTCTTCCCTATAACTGTTCCATCTGCCTTTACTATAACTTTATTCCATATGTCTTCCCTATAACCTTGTTCCATCTGCCTTCCCTATAACTTTGTTCCATCTGCCTTCCTTATAACTTTGTTCCATCTGCCTTCCCTATAACCTTGTTCCATCAGTCTTCCCTATAACTTAGTTCCATCTGTCTTCCCTATAACCTTGTTCCATCTGCCTTCCCTATAACTTTGTTCCATCTGCCTTCCTTATAACTTTGTTCCATCTGCCTTCCCTATAACCTTGTTCCATCAGTCTTCCCTATAACTTTGTTCCCTCTGCCTTCCCTATAACCTTGTTCCATCTTTCTTCCCTATAACTTAGTTCCATCTGTCTTCCCTATAACCTTGTTCCATCTGCCTTCCCTATAACTTTGTTCCATCTGCCTTCCTTATAACTTTGTTCCAACTGCCTTCCCTATAACCTTGTTCCATCTGTCTTCTCTATAACTTTGTTCCATCTGTCTTCCCTATAACTTTAATCCATCTGCCTTCCCTATAACCTTGTTCCATCTGTCTTCCCTATAACTTTGTTCCATCTGTCTTCCCTATAACCTTGTTCCATCCGCCTTCCCTCACGCTTTGTTCCCTATGTCTTCCCTATAACCTTGTTCCATCTGCTTCCCTATAACTTTGTTCCATCTGCCTTCTCTATAAACTTGTTCCATCTGCCTTCCCTATAACCTTGTTCCATCTGTCTTCCCTATAACCTTGTTCCATCCGCCTTCCCTCTCACGCTTTGTTCCCTATGTCTTCCCTATAACTTTGTTCCATCTGTTTTCCCTATAACCTTGTTCCATCTGTCTTCCCTATAACCTTGTTCCATGCGCCTTCCCTCTCACGCTTTGTTCCATCTGTCTTCCTTATAACCTTCTTCCATCTGTCTTCCCTATAACCTTGTTCCATCCGCCTTCCCTCTCACGCTTTGTTCCATCTGTCTTCCCTATAACTTTGTTCCATCTGTCTTCCCTATAACTTTGTTCCATCTGTCTTCCCTATAACCTTGTTCCATCCGCCTTCCCTCTCACGCTTTGTTCCACCTGTCTTCCCTATAACCTTGTTCCATCCGCCTTCCCTCTCACGCTTTGTTCCAGTCCTGTCCTCAGTCTATTTGATGTCAATTCCCATCAAATTCTAGCTTTTCTTGGAACTTTCTTCTTCTTCTTTGTTATCCTATTAACGGATTGCGTTGCGCTGTGTTTATCTCTTAACTGTTGAGAGTTCCCTTTTTTTCCCTTGTCTCTACTCTGGACCAGTTACTGCCACCTGACCTTTTTCAGTGAATTGTCTACAAGTCAGCTTTTGTTTGTAGTCAAGGCTATCAAGGAGGAGGTAGACGTGGAGGAAGGAGTTGAGGGAGGAGTGGAGGAAGGAGTGGAGGAGGTAGACGTGGAGGAAGGAGTTGAGGGAGGAGTGGAGGAAGGAGTGGAGGAGGTAGACGTGGAGGAAGGAGTTGAGGAAGTAGTGGAGGAGGTAGACGTGGAGGAAGGAGTTGAGGGAGGAGTGGAGGAAGAAGTAGACAAGGGAGTGAAAGAAGGAGTGGAAAAGGGAGTGAAAGAAGGAGTGGACAAGGGAGTGTAGGAAGGAGTGGACAAAGGAGTGGAGGAAGGATATAAGCGAGGGCACTCACGATTGAAATTTAAGAGAGAACGGGAGACAGAAAAGGTGTGTAAGAGAGTGTGAAAATGAGGATAGAGAAGGTGTGTAAGAGAAAGTGAGTGAAAGGAGATTAGAAAAATTGTGTAAGAGAGAGTGTGTGAATCATGAGATTAGTGAAAGTGTGTAAGAGAGAGAGTGTAAAAGGATAGAACAAGTGTGTAAGGGAGAGAGTGTGTACAAAGATAGAGCAAGTGTGTAAGAGAGAGAGAGTGTGCACAAGGATAGAGCAAGTGTGTAAGAGAGAGTGTGTGTACAAGGATAGAGCAAGTGTGTAAGAGAGAGAGTGTGTAAAAGGATAGAGCAAGTGTGTAAGAGAGAGAGAGTGTGTACAAGGATAGAGCAAGTGTGTAAGAGAGAGAATGTGTAAAAGGATAGAGCAAGTGTGTAAGAGAGAGAGAGAGAGTGTGTGTGTAAAAGGATAGAGCAAGTGTTTAAGAGAGAGAGTGTGTAAAAGGATAAAGCAAGTGTGTAAGAGTGAGTGAGTGAAAACGAGAATAGAACGCGCAGGGATACGTTGAAGATTAGGATTAAAGGAATGAGATGGAGATAGAAAGGAAGACATTGTTAACATGACAATATTTCAATATGAGGAAAACAAAAATACACTTGAGACCGACGCAATGGAGTAACATGATCGCCAACGCCACTTGGGAATATACATCCATAAATATGGCTTATCTATTTAATTTCGTTGCATTTCTAATTGAAATGTCCAATCTAGCTGCTTCTATTATGCTCAAACTGCATGAGTTCAATGATATTTGTTTTCATATTTCTCCAGAATTCTTGACAACAAATCAGCATTTTATGATGTTCACTTTAATAATTCATTGTCCACTTTTTGCTTTGTGAATTGTTCTTCATGTGAATATTATTTGGAATCTATGTAACATGAGTTCTTTAATAAATGGTGCACAACATGTTTTGTTTTGATAACCGTTTGCTTGCGACTATTCGTGTCGGTGTGCCGCCCCATTGACTGTCGGTGTGCCGCCCTATGCGACTGTCGGTGTCACCCTCATGGACTGTCGGTGTATCACCCCCATGCGACTGTCAGTGAGGCACCCCATACGACTGTCGGTGTGTCACCCCCGTGCGACTGTCGGTGTGTCACCCCATACGACAGTCTCAAAGATGATAAATAAATGTTCGTTCAACGAACCGATGTGTGTTTAGGTTTAGAACGCTAATATAGTAATGCTTCACCATGTTTTTGGGGTTCTCTACCTCCCTCCCCATTAGATGCAGCCTGCGCCCTTGTTTCACAAGCAACACCCACCCACTTCATGTTGATATCATCTATCTTAGAAGTCTCACTACAGTCATCCCTTTCATGTACAAAAGAACGACTGTTTCCCTTTCTTCTTTAGGACAGACTTATCCGTGTTGTGTTTTGCTTCTGCTATTTATAGCCAAGCTTACCTGCACGTCCTGGTGTGGATCATAGCAATGTCATTATTGACATCAATATTGACATCATGTTTGAGTCACTTTGTACGCACTGGTTCACAGCTTGACAGCCTGACAAGTGCCAAGAAAGGTACTTAGAGATTGCTTGAAGTACTCTCGAAAAAGAAGTGATGAAAGTAAATACTTGGTCAGAGATACGTTGAACCATCTCAATCATAGCATTCAAGAATATTGTTTTGAAACATCAAGTCTTCCTTACAGTAAACATGAGAATTGAAATATGTTATTTGTGTAGGGGAATTAAGTTGTAGGTTTAGCGCCCTCTATTTTCAGGTGCAGCGTTGCTTCAGTATCATCTACAGACAAGTTGGGCCAAGCTGGCCAATCATCTCTGGCTTTGCTTCTATCTCAGGTCCGGAGGCCAACCTGGCCAATCAATTCACACTTTGCTTCCGTCTCATCTCCAGACATGAGCCAACCTGGCCAATCAATTCACACTTTCCTTTCGTTTCATTTCCAGACATGAGACAACCTGGCCAATCAATTCACACTTTGC
Organism: Megaustenia siamemsis; assembly: GCA_032433765.1. NCBI lineage: Eukaryota > Metazoa > Mollusca > Gastropoda > Stylommatophora > Ariophantidae > Megaustenia > Megaustenia siamemsis. The sequence goes on along the minus strand of JAVIAB010000125.1, from coordinate 86,136,118 downwards.
TTTCGTCTCATTTCCAAACACGACCAAACCTGGCCAATCAATTCACACTTTGCTTTCGTTTCATTTCCAGACATGAGACAACCTGGCCAATCAATTCACACTTTGCTTTCGTCTCATTTCCAAAAATGACCAAACTGGCCAATCAATTCACACTTTGCTTTCGTCTCATTTCCAAACATGACCAAACCTGGCCAATCAATTCACACTTTGCTTTCGTCTCATTTCCAAACATGACCAAACCTGGCCAATCAATTCACACTTTGCTTTCGTCTCATTTCCAAACATGACCAAACCTGGCAATTCAATTCACACGTTGCTTCCGTCTCATCTCCAGACATGAGCCAACCTGGCCAATCAATTCACACTTTGCTTCCGTCTCATCTCCAGACATGAGCCAACCTGGCCAATCAATTCACACTTTACTTCCGTCTCATCTCCAGACATGAGCCAACCTGGCCAATCAATTCACACTTTGCTTCCGTCTCATCTCCAGACATGAGCCAACCTGGCCAATAAGCTTTAAATGTTTTCTTCTGAGGCTTTTTCTTCATGTTGTATTAGGCGTATATCCTTATTTGAGAACTCAAAAAGTGTTTTGTGATCAAGTGTCTTGTAACAAAGTGTCTTTTCACAAAGTGTCTTTTCACAAAGTGTCTTCCGACAAAGTGTCTTGTAACAAAGTGTCTTGCGACAAAGTGTCTTGTAACAAAGTGTCTTGTAACAAAGTGTCTTGCGACAGTGTCTTATAACAAGTGTCTTGTAACAAATTTTCTTGTAACAAAGTGTCTTATAACAACGTGTCTTGTAACTGAGTGTCTTGTAGCAAAGTGTCTTTTAACAAAGTTTCTTGTAACAAAGTGTCTTGCGACAAAGTGTCTTATAACAAAGTGTCTTGTACCAAAGTGTCTTATAACAACGTGTCTTGTAAAACAAAGTGTCTTATAACAAAGTGTCGTGTAATAAAGTTTCTTGTAACAAAGTGTCTTGTAACAAACTGTCTTGCGGCAAAGTGTCTTATAACAAAGTGTCTTATAACAAAGTGTCTTGTAACAAAGTTTTCTGTAACAAAGTGTCATGCGACAAAGTGTCTTATAACAAATTGTATTGTAACAACGTGTCTTGTAACGTGTCTTGTAACAATGTGCCTTGTAACAAAGGATCTTATAACAAAGTTTCTTGTAACAAAGTGTCTTACGACAAAGTGTCTTATAACAAATTGTCTTGTAACAAAGTGTCTTATAACAAAGGATCTTATAACAAAGTTTCTTATAACAAAGTGTCTTGCGACAAAGTGTCTTAAAACAAAGTGTCTTAAAACAAAGTGTCTTATAACAACGTGTCTTGTAACAAAGTGTCTTGTGACAAAGTGTCTTATAACTAAGTGTCTTGTAACAAATTTTCTTGTAACAAAGTTTCTTATGACAAAGTGTCTTGTAACAAAGTGTCTTGTAACAAAGTGTCTTGTAACAAATTGTCTTGGAACAAATTGTCTTGTAACACAGTTTGCTGTAACAAACTGTCTTATAACAAAGTGTCTTGTAACAAAGTACACATACAACATGTACAAATATCCTTATTTGAGAACACATATACAACATTCATAATATCCTTATTTGAGGACACGCATCCAACATTTATAATATTCTTATGTGAAAACACACAAACCACATTTATAATATCCCTTTTTGAGAACACGCATTTTGAGAACTCACATACAACATTTATAATATACTTATTTGAGAACACACATATCACAATTATAATATCCTTATGTGAGAGCTCACATACAACATTTATAATATCCTTATTTTAGGACAGACATACAACATTTATTATATCCTTATGTGAGAACACACATCCAACATTTATAATATCCCTTTTTGAGAACACACATACAACATTTATAATATACATATTTGAGAACTCACATACAACATTTATAATATCCTATTTTGGGAACACACATACAACATTTATAATATCCTTATTTGAAAACACACATACAACATTTATCTTCTGCAATAATCCAAGTTTAAAACAAATTCAAAGCAACAATGAGAGACGATGTTTTGTAGGTAAAAAAAAAATGAAAGGATAAAAACGTGGAGGAATACTTGAAACATTGTTAGAATGATGAAATTTCGAGTTTCTCACATCATCAAGAACATCACTGCTTCACACCCACGCTTTAACGTCATCAAAAACATCACTCCTTCACACCCACGCTTTAACATCATCAAGAACATCACTCCTTCACACCCACGCTGTAACATCTTCAAGAACATCCCTCCTTCACGCCCACTCTTTAACATCATCAAAAACATCACTCCTTTACGCACTCTCTGTAACATCATCAAGAACATCACTCATTCACGCCCACTCTTTAATATCATCAAAAACATCACTCCTTTACGCACTCTCTGTAACATCTTCAAGAACATCACTCCTCACACCCTCGCTTTAACATCATCAAGAACATCACTCCTTCACACCCTCGCTTTAACATCATCAAGAACATCACTCCTTCACAACCTCGCTGTAACATCTTCAAGTACATCACTCCTTCACACCCTCGCTTTAACATCATCAAGAACATCACTCCTTCACGCCCACGCTTTAACATCTTCAAGAACATCACTCCTTCACACCCTCGCTTTAACATCTTCAAGAACATCACTCCTTCACGCCCACGCTTTAACATCTTCAAGAACATCACTCCTTCACGCCGTCGCTTTAACATCATCAAGAACATCACTCATTCACACCCTCGCTTTAACATCATCAAGAACATCACTCCTTCACGCCTAAGCTTTAACATCATCAAGAACATCACTCCTTCACACCCTCGCTTTAACATCTTCAAGAACATCACTCATTCACACCCTTTCTTTAACATCATGAAGAACATCACTCCTTCACGCCCATGCTTTAACATAATCAAGAACATCACTCCTTCACACCCACGCTTTAACATGATCAAAAACATCACTCCTTCACATCCTCGGTGTAACATCATCAAGAACATCATTCCCTCACACCCACGCTTTAACATCATCAAAAACATCACTCATTCACACCCTCGCCTTTCACATCATCAAAAACATCACTCATACACACCCTCGCCTTTCACATCATCAAAAACATCACTCATACACACCCTTGCCTTCCACATCACTAACATCTATTCTGTTTTCAGGGTTCGTTTTTTCGTCCATCATTTAATGACTGCCAGATTTTACTGTGTTTGTCTGCAAGTCCCACTTGGCCTAATTGCCATCGATCGACGTGCATTTTTCAAATGCTTACTTGCCAGATAAACCAGAAGCCTTTTAAGGGAATTATTAAAAAATATCTTCATGCCAAACATGATTAAATTGCAATGCAAATGAATGCAGCAGTGATATTTGACATAAAATCTCTAGAAAATTGACTTTTGCAAAATGTTTGCTTTGCAGTAATAGAGAATTAAGGAGTGAATGAGATTGTCATCAGGAGTTTTAGTATTAGATGGCGAGATTAGAGATTGCGTCATAAAAGAGTTATGTGTGCTTCGTAAAAAAAAATTGTGTGACAATGTGACGAATATAATGCAAATTTGTGATTTAGAAAAATCATGTGACAGGTTGATTAGTGTGGGGGGAGAGGGGTGGCAAATGGATGTTCTTTGTTCTTGATCCAAGTTGTGTGTTCGCTGTTTTCTCTTTCGGTTGTTTTAAGCAGGTTTCGTTCTACTATGATTCTCACCTGACGGCCAGGTGCATCCGCCCACACGACACATTGATTTTGTGACCAACCCTTGACTGTTTCCTTGAATCTACAAGACAGCAAATCAAACAAATGAAAAGAAGATTAGAGGCCACAGAGGTAGGATTTATCAGAAGAATGTTGAAAGTTCCCTGGACAACTAAAAAGACCAATGAGGACAATCTCAAAGAGGCCAACACAAAAAGGGAACTCCTAAAAAACATCAGAAAGAAACAATTGACAATTTTCTGGCACATCATGAGAAGAGGAGCGTTGGACTACTTGGTTACAACTGGAAAATTAAAAGGAAAGAGAGATAGCGGACGACAAAGAGAGCGGATACTATATAGCTTGGTGTCATGGCATAGAAAACAGTCAAAAACAGAACTGATACGATGCACTGTAGATAGAAGATTGTGGAAGGACATGATCGCCTACGCCAACCGGTATGGCACATGATGATGACAAGACAGCAGCTGGTTAAAGTGAGACGTTCCACCCGTAAAGCAGCTTTGCTATAGACGTGTGACTTTCTTATCTGGAGTTTGTATCGTGGTTTCCTTCTTTCAGATGGATGGAACCCCCTCTTCTTCGCCCCCACCTGGCTCCAGGACTGCCATGACCCGTCTTCCTGGATCTATACATAGATTTCTTCACTGGTTTTTGTTTGTTACATGAGTATGTTCCTAGTGAATCTTCTTCTTTCCTTCCTTATTTGCCTTTCAGCGTCGAAGGCAGATACAATTTGCGGTATTTTGCTCCACATGGAAGGAGCAACGACTCAAACATGAAGCTCTTGATCACATCAGATGGAAGGTACACCAACACAAACACGAAGCTCTTGATCACATCAGATGGAAGGTGCAACAACGCAAACATGAAGCTCTTGATCCTATCAGATGGAAGGTACACCAACACAAACACGAAGCTCTTGTTCCCATCAGATGGAAGGTACACCAACACAAACACGAAGCTCTTGTTCCCATCAGATGGAAGGTACACCAACACAAACATGAAGCTCTTGTTCCCATCAGATGGAAGGTACACCAACACAAACATGAAGCTCTTGTTCCCATCAGATGGAAGGTACACCAACACAAACACGAAGCTCTTGATCCTATCAGATGGAAGGTGCAACAACACAAACATGAAGCTCTTGATCCTATCAGATGGAAGGTGCAACAACGCAAACATGAAGCTCTTGATCCTATCAGATGGAAGGTGCAACAACACAAACATGAAGCTCTTGATCCTATCAGATGGAAGGTACACCAACACAAACACGAAGCTCTTGATCCTATCAGATGGAAGGTGCAACAACACAAACATGAAGCTCTTGATCCTATCAGATGGAAGGTGCAACAACGCAAACATGAAGCTCTTGATCCTATCAGATGGAAGGTGCATCAACACAAACATGAAGCTCTTGATCCCATCAGATGGAAGGTGCAACAACACAAACATGAAGCTCTTGATCCCATCAGATGGAAGGTGCAACAACAAAAACATGAAGCTCTTGATCCCATCAGATGGAAGGTGCAACAACACAAACATGAAACTCTCTTGACATCAGCCCATCAGATGGAAGGTGAAACAACAGAAGCATGAAGCTCTTGATCCCATCAGATGGAAGTGCAACAACACAAACATGAAGCTCTTGACATCATCCCCTCCCATAGACAGCCAATTCTGTTCAAACTGAACAATTAAATAATGGCGCCCGCTTATTTACATACGTTACTGGTATCACAACACCAGAATGAGGCCAGCGATTCCCTTAACCCGTTTACTTTGAAACCTTCCTGGGTCAGAAATCTCTCGGGGCTGAGAACAATTCGATTTTTCCAGTTTGAAGGCTAAGTCGATGCTGCTTTCTGACACGTAGCATACTTGATAACCTTCCCATAGGAATCGAACCGAAGCTTTCCCGATTACTCTTTGTATCTCTCGACCTCTTAAATGTCAAAGCAGTGCTTTTGTAGCAGAAGAAAGGCGGCGGCGATGAGAACTAATAAAAACAGCGATTAAATTATAATAAAAATAGCAGTAATTACAGTTCCAGCGGCTTGCCAGGAAATAATGTTAAGAAATGAGTTCCAGATTGAGCCAGTCTGGCTTTTGGGAGATGAACTGCAAGGGAAGTAATCGTACAAGCCATTTGGAAGAAAACTGCGAGAACCGTAAGGGAGGTAATAACTAAACAAATGTGAGAACTAATTGAAATGTGAAGTATAAGAACTAGTAGAGATATAAGAATTTATGGAAAATATAAGAATTAATTAAAAATGGATATTCACTGAGATGCGAGAATTTATGGAAACACAACAAATGAAGAACTATTAGAATTAAAAAAAAATTTTTGCATTTGAATTTAGAATTTAGCATTTTGAAATGTGCAGAATTGAAGAAATTGATTAGATGGAAGAACTAACAAAAGTCGAAAATTAAAAGTATAGTTTTGCGGCGAGAAGAGTAGGGACTGGCAGAAGTAGAAACAATAATTTCATCTTTTATACTTCGAGAAATAACATAAACTTTGGGAGAAAACAAAAACAAAAAACTTCGTTTATCATTTCAGCATTCTCTATTTCTGTTTCTCTCATTCTGTCTATGTTTCATTATTTTTTATTCTCTCATTCTGTCTATATCTCATTATTTTTATTCTCTCATTCTGTCTATATTTTATTATTTCTGTTTCTCTCATTCTGTCTATATTTCATTATTTTTTATTCTCTCATTCTGTCTATATCTCATTATTACTTATTCTCTCATTCTGTCTATATCTCATTATTTTTTATTCTCTCATTCTGTCTATATTTCATTATTTTTAATTCTCTCATTCTGTCTATATTTCATTATTTTTAATTCTCTCATTCTGTCTATATTTCATTATTTTTAATTCTCTCATTCTGTCTATATTTCATTATTTTTTATTCTCTCATTCTTTCTATATTTTATTATTTCTGTTTCTCTCATTCTGTCTATATTTCATTATTTTTAATTCTCTCATTCTTTCTATATTTCATTATTTTTTATTCTCTCATTCTTTCTATATTTCATTATTTTTAATTCTCTCATTCTTTCTATATTTCATTATTTCTATTTCTTTCTTTCACCTTTTTCTCATACCCTGTTTCAATAATACTCATTCTACACTTCTTTTCGTCTTTCTAGTTTTCTTTCTCTGAAGAGATCAGAAACACTGTTTTGTTTTTTGTGGAACATTCCATGGCGTTTTGCTGAAGGGATGTGAGTAAAGGTCGCATGAATAGTGTGGTTGCCGCGTAGTATAAAATGTAGGTTTAATGTCACCATCATAAGAAAGCATTTTTGGCTCTCCCAAGAATTGAATGCCCCCCCCCCCCAAGCATCGCGCGCTTTGTTTCTGACAATAAAATCATGTACGGAAATCATGAAAAAAAGCATTGGTAAATCCCGAACCGTAGCGAGATATGATGAGTGAAGCTAAAAATAAGCATCGGTAAATCCCGAACCGTAGCGAGATATGATGAGTGAAGCTAAAAATAAGCATCGGTAAATCCCGAACCGTAGCGAGATATGATGAGTGAAGCTAAAAATAAGCATCGGTAAATCCCGAACCGTAGCGAGATATGATGAGTGAAGCTAAAAATAAGCATCGGTAAATCCCGAACCGTAGCGAGATATGATGAGTGAAGCTAAAAATAAGCATCGGTAAATCCCGAACCGTAGCGAGATATGATGAGTGAAGCTAAAAATAAGCATCGGTAAATCCCGAACCGTAGCGAGATATGATGAGTGAAGCTAAAAATAAGCATCGGTAAATCCCGAACCGTAGCGAGATATGATGAGTGAAGCTAAAAATAAGCATCGGTAAATCCCGAACCGTAGCGAGATATGATGAGTGGAGCTAAAAATAAGCATTGGTAAATCCCGAACCGTAGCGAGATATGATGAGTGGAGCTAAAAATAAGCATCGGTAAATCCCGAACCATAGCGAGATATGATGAGTGGAGCTAAAAATCATCATCATCATAATCATCGAGTGCTGCCTCCGCAACGAAATTTGGCTACCATGGAGCGCCATTCTGCTCTGTCTCTTGCTTTGATGATGCAGGTTGTCACAGGCTGATTTGTCAATCTTTTGATGCTACCCATCCATGTTAGTCTTGGTCTGCCTCTGCCTCTTTTACCTTGTATTTTCCGAGCTAAAAATAACCATCGGTAAATCCCGAACCGTAAGTGTAATGAATGGAGCTAAAACAATAGGCGGTAAATTTCCAAGACAAAAGAGAGATAGCGTGTGGTAGTCCGCTGTCCTGATAATGAGAGAATTCACGGAGTATCAGAGGCACGTGTTGATGTTGGTATTTGATATTGATGCTGATGTTAATGCTGATGTTGATGCTGATGTTGATGCTGATGTTGAAGCTGATGCTGATGTTGATGCTGGTGTTAATGCTGATGTGGAAACTGATGCTGATGTTGATGCTGGTGTTAATTCTCATGCTGATGTTGATGTTGATGTTAATTCTCATGCTGATGTTGATGCTGATGTTAATTCTCATGCTGATGTTGATGCTGGTGTTAATTCTGATGCTGATGTTGATGCTGATGTTGATGTTGTTAGTGATGTCAATTCCCATGCTGATGTTGATTTTGATGCTGATATTAATTGTGACGTTGATGTTGATGCTGTTGTCGATGTTGATGCTGGTGTTGATGCTGGTGTTGATGCTGACGTTGATGCTGACGTTGATGCTGATGCTGATGTTGATGTTGATATTAATGTTGATGCTGATGTTGATACTGATGGTAATGCTGGTGTTGATGCTGGTGTTGATGTTGGTGTTGATGCTGATGTTAATGCTGGTGTTGATGCTGATGTTAATGCTGGTGTTGATGCTGATGTTAATGCTGGTGTTGATGCTGGTGTTGATGTGGTGTTGATGCTGGAGTTGATGTTGGTGTTGATATGGTGTTGATGTGGTGTTGATGCTGGTGTTGATGCTGATGTTGATGTGGTGTTGATGCTGGTGTTGATATTGATGCTGTTATCTATGTTGGTGTTGATGTTGGTGCTGGTGTTGATGTTGTTGCTGCTATTATGTTGATGTTGGTGCTGGTGTTGATGTTGATGCTGTTATCCATGTTGATGTTGATGTTGGTGCTGGTGATGATGTTGATGCTGTTATCCATGTTGATGTTGGTGCTGGTGTTGATGTTGATGCTGTTACCTATGTTAATGTTGGTGCTGGTGTTGGTGTTGATGCTGTTATCCATGTTGATGTTGATGTTGGTGCTGTTGTTGGTGTTGATGCTGTTATCCAATTGATGTTGGTGTTTGTGTTGATGTTGATGCTGTTATCCATGTTGGTGCTGGTGCTGGTGTTGATGTTGATGCTGTTATCCATGTTGATGTTGATGCTGGTGTTGATGTTGATGCTGTTATCCAAGTTGGTGCTGGTGCTGATGTTGATGTTGATGCTGTTGTCCATGTTGGTGCTGGTGTTGATGTTGATGATGTTACCCATGTTGATGTTGGTGCTGGTGTTGATGCTGATGTTGATGATGTTACCCATGTTGATGTTGGTGCTGGTGTTGATGTTGATGCTGTTATCCATGTTGGTGCTGGTGTTGATATTTGTGTTGATGCTGTTGTTGATGTTGATGCTGTTATCCATGTTGATGTTGGTGCTAGTGTTGATGTTGATGTTGATGCTGTTATCCATGTTGGTGCTGGTGTTGATGTTGATGCTGTTATCCATGTTGGTGCTGGTGTTGATGTTGATGCTGTTTTTGATGTTGATACTGCTGATGTTGATGAGATTTTGATGTTGGTCAATATCACGCAATCGGTACTAGCCATTAGCTTCTGTGAACACATAGTATGGAGCGACATCAGTGTGGGATGGTGCAAGATCATTTAGGACAAGAAGAGATCCTTGTTCATCTTCCTCTTTTCTCTTGTCACTGATACCTAAAAGGTGTCGTGGTTTATATCATTTGTCGTTCTTGAGATGCTCGAACTGTCTGAATTAGTGAATTTCCTTTGTTGTTACATGTCTCTGTCACTGCATCTATCCATCTTCTTCTTTTCTCTTTCTCACTGATACCTAAAAGGTGTTGTGGTTTATATTATTTGTCGTTCTTGAGATGCTCGAACTGTCTGAATTAGTGATTTTCCTTTGTTGTTACATGTCTCTGTTACTGCATCTATCCATCTTCTTCTGGGTCTTCCTCTTGGTCTTTTTCCATGCATTCTCGAGAAGAACGCCCTTGATGGTGATTGGTAAGGATTCATTCTGAGCAGGTGGCCAAACCATTTAAGTTGTTGTTCTATATATTCTTGGGAGGATCTAGTTCCTACCATTTTTCTGATTGTTTCATTTGGTATTTTATCTCTTCTTGTGTTATTTGTTACTTTTCTCACGCATCGCATCTCACATGTATTGATCTTTCTTAAATGGGATTTAGAAAGGGTCCATGTTTGACTTTCATAGCACAAAGTTGCTATGAAAATGCTATTTATTATTTGTTGTTTAGCTGGCATATAAATTTTTGGATGTCTTATTTGTGATCCTTGTTGCTAACAAATATTATTTTGTTTATAACAACGCCTCAACAATTAAGTGCTTACCTAATGTTATAATTTACATTCTAGCTTGGCACGAGTAGAAATGATCATTGTGGACGTCTATTTTTCCCCTATTATGAACACTACTAGGAAAAACAAAAACCCAAAATCCAATCCACGAATAGGTCTGCCAGATTTGGTTGGAGTAGTTAATGAAGCATTTCACTGTAGACCAAATAGAAAAATCTGATTAATTAGATTTGGCCACAAGGTGGTGGCTTGAGATCTGAACAAATAACTGGCATCTATCATCTCTGATGTCCAGACCGACTCCCTTAGGGATGTTGGTTCAGAGAAGCAAATGGAACAGTCACGACAAAAGGGACCAAGAGATGAATGGTAGGGACAAGGATATAAATTACAAGATTTCTTTTCTACTTGTTGGGGATTTAGGACACATAAGATGGATTAGCGAGGCGGGAGAATGGGCCTTTCAGTGTGACCAGCCTAGATCAATATGAAATTGAGCGATCATGTTCAATATTTGTTGGAGAATTGTTTCGTTGAGGACAATGATTTTGCGTTAGTTGCTTTCAACATCGCAATGTTATCGATTAAGTGGACATGCATTCGTTCTCTTCATCTACTCGTTTATATGTTGACATTTTCTCTCTGTGTCTAACCTCTTTCCTCCTCCCCTGATCTATATTTCTACTCGTTTATATGTTGACATTTTCTCTCTGTGTCTAACCTCTTTCCTCCTCCCCTGATCTATATTTCTACTCGTTTATATGTTGACATTTTCTCTCTGTGTCTAACCTCTTTCCTCCTCCCCTGATCTATATTTCTACTCGACACAAAGTTTTTTTTCATCAACTATTCTTCTTCCGCTTTTACTATTATTCTCTCTCTTTCACTATCTGTCTCTATTTATCTCACGTTCTCTCTTTCATTTATTCTCTATTTCTCTAACTTTTCAATTATTCTTCTTTTATATGTGTTCTTACCTCGCCTTCTCTTCTATCGTTCACTTTAGATCTTTCTCTATTATATTTAAGACGTCAGCAATAACTGTTTCAATACAACCTGACATATGATATACAATCTGACATATGATATACGATCTGACATTTGATATACGATCTGATATATGATACACGATCTGACATATGATACACTATCTGACATATGATACACGATCTGACATATTATATACGATTTGACATATGGTACACGATCTGATATATGATATACGATCTGATATATGATACACGATCTGATATATAATACACTATCTGACATATGATACACGATCTGACATATGATACACTATCTGGCATATGATATACGATCTGACATATGATATACGATTTGACATATGGTACACGATCTGATATGCGATTTGACATATGGTACACGATCTGATATATGATATACGATCAGATATATGATATACGATCTGACATATGATATACGATCAGATATATGATATACGACCTGATATATTATATACAACCTGACATATTATACGATCTGATATATGATATATGACCTGACATATGATATACGACCTGACTTATGAAACACGATCTGACAAATGATACACGACCTGACATACGATATGCGATCTGACATATGACGTACGACCTGACATATGATATACGATCGGACATATGATATACGATCTGGCATGTGACATACGACCTGACATATGATATACGATCTGACATATGACGCACAACCTGACATATGATATACGATCTGGCATGTGATATACGACCTGACATTTGATATACGACCTGACATATGATATACGACCTGACATATGATATACGACCTGACATATGATATACGACCTGACATATGATATACGATCTGGCATGTGATATACGACCTGACATATGATACACGTGCAGGAATCACCCTACACTTTCTCCATCTAGGGAAACAACTTTAGTTTTATTGACCTCAGCAAAACTCATCACAATTATTAAAATAAAAAAAATTGCAAGTGGTATCTGTCCTCCTCCGCAGGTATTGTCCGATTTGAAAACAACCAGAAAGATGAGGTTGTGGAGGAAGGTAGTAGAGCTACGTTTGTATGTCTGGTAACACCGCCTCGCCACCTTGGCAAGGACCTACCCATGGCGGTCCACTGGAGCTTCGCCGGACGCCGCTTAGAGCTCGATCCACACATGGAAGGTGAAGGTCACTACATGTCGAAAACCAGCGGAAACCGGCACATGTTGGTGATCACGAAGACACGAGCTGAAGACGAGGGTGAATACACGTGTGTGGCCAGCGTCGGGGACAAGTCAGAGAAAGCATTTCTCAAGCTGACAGTTCAGAGTAAGTTATCAACTTTCCACAATCATTTTCTCCTAATCATTTGTTTCTACCTTATCAGGTTTTATTTTCTGTTCCGACGTTTGTTTTTGTTAACCTTCCTCATTTATTTTGAAATCCAATGATTCTTTGATTCCAACACTTCAACTGTTGTCTTCTAACTCACAAATTTTGTTCCAATAGTTACTTTCATGTCGGAATTTATCTTACATCAGATAAACTTACTACAATTTATCTTACATCAGATAAACTTACTACAATTTATCTTACATCAGATGAACTTACTACAATTTATCTTACATCAGATAAACTTACTACAATTTATCTTACATCAGATAAACTTACTACAATTTATCTTACATCAGATAAACTTACTACAATTTATCTTACATCAGATAAACTTACTACAATTTATCTTACATCAGATAAACTTACTACAATTTATCTTACATCAGATAAACTTAATACAATTTATCTTACAACAGATAAACTTACTACAATGTATCTTACAACAGATAAACTTACTACAATTTGTCTTACATCAGATAAACTTACTACAATTTATCTTACAACAGATAAACTTAATACAATTTATCTTACATCAGATAAACTTAATACAATTTATCTTACATTAGATAAACTTAATACAATTTATCTTACAACAGATAAACTTAATACAATTTATCTTACATCAGATAAACTTAATACAATTTATCGTACATCAGATAAACTTACTACAATTTATCTTACTCCAGATAAACTTACTACAATTTATCTTACAACAGATAAACTTACTACAATTTATCTTACATCAGATAAACTTACTACAATTTATCTTACATCAGATAAACTTACTACAATTTATCTTACATCAGATAAACTTACTACAATTTATCTTACATCAGATAAACTTACTACAATTTATCTTACATCAGATAAACTAACTACAATTTATCTTACATCAGATAAACTTACTACAATTTATCTTACATCAGATAAACTTACTACAATTTATCTTACTACAGATAAACTTAATACAATTTATCTTACTACAGATAAACTTACTACAATTTATCTTACTACAGATAAACTTAATACAACTTATCTTACTACAGATAAACTTACTACAATTTATCTTACTACAGATAAACTTAATACAATTTATCTTACATCAGATAAACTTACAACAATTTATCTTACATCAGATAAACTTAATACAATTTATCTTACATCAGATAAACTTACTACAATTTATCTTATTACATATAAACTTAATACAACTTATCTTACTACAGATAAACTTACTACAATTTATCTTACTACAGATAAACTTAATACAATTTATCTTACTACAGATAAACTTACTACAATTTATCTTACATCAGATAAACTTAATACAATTTATCTTACATCAGATAAACTTAATACATTTTATCTTACATCAGATAAACTTACTACAATTTATCTTACTACAGATAAACTTAATACAATTTATCTTACTACAGATAAACTTAATACAATTTATCTTACTACAGATAAACTTAATACAATTTATCTTACTACAGATAAACTTAATACAATTTATCTTACTACAGATAAACTTACTACAATTTATCTTACATCAGATAAACTTACTACAATTTATCTTACTACAGATAAACTTACTACAATTTATCTTACATCAGATAAACTTACTACAATTTATCTTACTACAGATAAACTTACTACAATTTATCTTACTACAGATAAACTTACTACAATTTATCTTACTACAGATAAACTTACTAAAATTTATCTTACTACAGATAAACTTACTACAATTTATCTTACATCAGATAAACTTACTACAATTTATCTTACATCAGATAAACTTACTACAATTTATCTTACAACAGATAAACTTAATACAATTTATCTTACATCAGATAAACTTAATACAATTTATCTTACTACAGATAAACTTACTACAATTTATCTTACATCAGATAAACTTACTACAATTTATCTTACATCAGATAAACTTACTACAATTTATCTTACTCCAGGTAAACTTACTACAATTTATCTTACATCAGGTAAACTTACTACAATTTATCTTACTCCATGTAAACTTACTACAATTTATCTTACTCCAGGTAAACTTACTACAATTTATCTTACTCCAGGTAAACTTACTACAATGTATCTTACTCCAGGTAAACTTACTACAATTTATCTTACTCCAGGTAAACTTACTACAATTTATCTTACTACAGATAAACTTACTACAATTTATCTTACATCAGATAAACTTACTACAATTGATCTTACTACAGATAAACTTACTACAATTTATCTTACTACAGATAAACTTACTACAATTTATCTTACATCAGATAAACTTACTACAATTTATCTTACATCAGATAAACTTACTACAATTGATCTTACTCCAGGTAAACTTACTACAATTTATCTCATTCCAGTTAAACTTACTACAATTTATCTCATTCCAGTTAAACTTACTACAATTTATCTCATTCCAGATAAACTTACTACAATTTATCTTACCCCAGATAAACCGACTACAATTTATCTTACCCCAGATAGTTATTCTAGTGCTTTTCTCAGTCTCTGTCACGTTAACAATTTGAGTCCCGACCTTTTTCTAAATCTGAAATTAGTAATTGCAGTGCTAAGACTACAAAGTCTATTCAGTCTGCTAACTCTAGTAGGTCGTCTGTCTGTCTGTCTGTATTTCTCTATTATTAATAGTAATTTCTATTTTGTCTGTCTGTCTGTATTTCTGTACTATTAATGGTAATTTCCATTGTGTCTCTCTGTCTGTATTTCTCTATTATTAATGGTAATTTCCATTGTGTCTCTCTGTCTGTATTTCTCTATTATTAATGGTAATTTCCATTGTGTCTCTCTGTCTGTATTTCTCTACTATTAATGGTAATTTTCATTGTGTTTCTCTGTCTGTATTTCTCTACTATTAATGGTAAATTCCATTTTGTCTGTCTGCCTGCCTGTGTTTCAGCCCTTTCAAATATGAGCTACATATTTGCTGTCTGTCTTTATTTCTATACAATTAAATATGAACTCCACGTTGCGTGTCTGTCTGCCTTGTCTGTTTTTTTTTCACTCGTTTCTCTCGCTCTATATATACCTCTATGTGAGCTCAAGAATAAGGCATGTCCTTTAATCGCCTTGGATTGATTCCCTTTATGTCTGCTCAAATAAAAATCAACATTCTCAACACAGTTCTCCCCCTTTAAAGTACCCAGCAAGTTACTGGCCAACTTTGCATGTAAAGAGAGCTCCAACAAACGATTTCCTCATAAAAATATCCCTAAGTGCAGAAACCTCGTATCTAATACCAATTTTCAACTAATATTACCAGATCAATAATATAATGAACGCGAAAAGAATCCATAGGATCTGTGTAAGCCCTTGGGCATATGTGTCGATAATAAAGTCTTTTCGTCTACGCCTATTTTCTACTTTTGGATTTCATTCATTGATGGCAGCCCATTTTGTTGCTGTCTGCATTTTATGCTTATTTGAGTACTTCCTTGTGCACGTTCCTATCGTTGTTTCGTGTTAGGTTTTGTTTCGTTCCATGCAGTTTCAATGTTTCGTTAGGTTTTGTTTCGTTCCATGCATATTCAATGTTTCGTTCACATATTCAGCCGATGGTGATGTTAGATTTTCTGCTTTTGAAACTTGTAGTCTTCCGTTATTGTGGCTCTATTCTTTTCTCCTTTGGTTGTTAGAATTTTTCCATGAAAATTGTCTTTCTTTTGTGGAGAGGAAGGCAAACATGTCAGTTGAGTTGTGTTGTTCTCGATGTGGAAGCACTAGCCACATCACATCTCACAGCTGACGTCACTTGCAACATTTGATTACAATTTTGTTCATGATTTGTTGCGTTGGTATTTCTGGACCAAACTCTGAATCTATCTAATTCCTTTTCACGCTCTCTCTCTCTCTCTCTCTCTCTCTCTCTCTCTCTCTCTCTCTCTCTCTCTCTACTCTGCTGTCTTATGCCTCACAGCGTCGAAGGAATGCAAATTGCACTTGACATATCTGTGGTTTACTTCACAAAAATTTTGAACATTTAATTTATAGCTGATCCACCGCTTACACATCTATCCACATATATCCACCACTTACACATCTATCCACATATATCCACCGCTTACACATCTATCCACATATATCCAGCGCTTACACATCTATCCACATATATCCACATATATCCACCGCTTACACATATATCCACATATATCCACCGCTTACACATCTATCCACATATATCCACCGCTTACACATATGTCCACATATATCCACCGCTTACACATCTATCCACATATATCCACATATATCCACCGCTTACACATATATCCACATATATCCACCGCGTACACATATAACCACATGCATCCACCGCTTACACATCTATCCACATATATCCACTGCTTAAACATTTATCCACACGTATCCATCGCTTACACATGTATCCACATTATCCACCACTTTCACATTTATCCACATATATCCACCGCTTACATATTTATACAGATCTATCCACCGCTTACACATATATCCACATATATCCACCGCGTACACATATATCCACATGTATCCACCGCTTACATATCTATCCACATATATCCACTGCTTAAACATTTATCCACACGTATCCATCGCTTACACATCTATCCACATTTATCCACCACTTTCACATTTATCCACCTATATCCACTGCTTACACATTTATACATATCTATCCACCACTTACACATTTATCCACATCTATCCACCACTTACACATCTATCTACCACTTACACATTTATCCACATCTATCCGCCACTTACACATTTATCCACATCTATCCACCACTTACACATTTATCCACATCTATCCGCCACTTACACATTTATCCACATCTACCCACCACTTACACATTTATCCACACCTATCCACCACTTACCCATCTATCCACCAATTGCACATCTATCCAACACTTACACATTTACCCTTATCTATCCACCACTTACACAAGCGATAGGATTCGATCCTAACCGACGGCTTCCGGGTTCACCCAGCCTTAAATGGGTACCGGATTTATTTCTGGGAAAGTAAAGCAGCACGGGCGTAATACCGACCACATTACCACTAAAATCATGTGCTGAAGGTCTGTAAAATATTGGATCACTAACACCATATTTCCCTATACGCCACTTGGCGTGACTGGGGTACTTTACTTTTTTTTACTATCCACCACTTACACATTTATCCACATCTATCAACCACTTACACATTTATCCACATCTATCCACCATTTACACATTTATCCACATCTATCCACCATTTACACATTTATCCACATCTATCCACCACTTACACATCTATCCATATCTATCCACCACTTACACATTTATCCACATCTATCCACCATTTACACATTTATCCACATCTATCCACCACTTACACATTTATCCATATCTGTCCACCACTTACACATTTATCCACATCTATCCACCACTTACACATTTATCCACATCTATCCACCACTTACACATTTATCCATATCTGTCCACCACTTACACATTTATCCATATCTCTCCACCACTTACACATTTATCCATATCTGTCCACCACTTACACATTTATCCACCACTTACACACGTATCCATATCTATCCGCCACTTACACATTTATCCACATATATCCAACTCTTAAACATATATCCACATATCTCCACCACTTACACATTTATCCATAACTATCTACCACTTACACATTTATCCATATATATCCACCACTTACACATTTATCCATAACTATCTACCACTTACACATTTATCCATAACTATCCACCACTTACACATTTATCCATAACTATCCACCACTTACACATTTATCCATATTTACCCACCACTTACACATTTATCCATAACTATCAACCACTTACACATTTATCCATAACTATCTACCACTTACACATTTATCCATAACTATCTACCACTTACACATTTATCCATATATACCCACCACTTACACATTTATCCATATTTACCCACCACTTACACATTTATCCATATCTATCCACCACTTACACATTTATCCATATTTACCCACCACTTACACATTTATCCATATTTACCCACCACTTACACATTTTTCCATAACTATCTACCACTTACACATTTATCCATATCTATCCGCCACTTACATATTTATCCATATTTACCCACCACTTACATATTTATCCACATCTATCCACCACTTACACATTTATCCATATTTACCCACCACTTACACATTTATCCATATCTATCCACCACTTACACATTTATTCATATTTACCCACCACTTACACATTTATCCATATTTATCCACCACTTACACATTTATTCATATCTATCCGCCACTTACACATTTATCCATATTTATCCACCACTTACACATTTATCCACATATATCCACATCTATCCACCACTTACACATTTATTCATATCTATCCGCCACTTACGCATTTATCCACATATATCCAACTCTTAAACATGTATCCACATCTATCCACCACTTACACATTTATCCACATCTATCCACTACGTACACATTTATCCACCACTTTCAATTGCTAGTTTAGTTTTTCTTGTGCTATATATTTAAAATTAGTGTTTCCTCGTTTTGTTTGTACTGTGAGGATCATATACATCATTGTGTTAGCAAAAATAAATGTATTACGGTATTCTCAAATACGTCATAATGTGTATTACGGAATGCCAGAAACATGCTTCGTAATACTATGTGTATAGACGGCACATACTTTCCCAAGTTCAGGAAATAATGATGAATTGTCATGAAAAGAGCTTGGGACATTCATCACGTCAATGACATACAGGAATATGTGATATTTTTTTACGTCTGTTGTGGTCAGAACCCCGTCAGACCTCCCAAAAGAGCAAATAAAAGGTTCAGGCACCCATTTTCAAATTCCCAGTGAATGTGTAAAAGTGTCCACCGTAAAAAAAAACAAACTTTGGAGTCGAACCCCCAAACGAGGGACTGGTTGGTCTCGAGGCAAGACGCCGGCTTCGAGACAGAGAGGTTGTGGGTTCAAATCCCGGCTGCACCAGTTGCGATTTTTATTTATGATTTCTCTCTGTGGCAACCACCCCTGGTCTCAGCAGCGAGGCCCAGCTTGAAACGACAATTACTCATCGACGGAAATAATTTGAGTACCTCCGAAGTCGGAGTTATTTGCCTGTGCGGCGAGGGACTCCTGTGCACACGGCTGCCAGGGAAAAATGGATTAACACGTAAAATTCAGTTCCTAGTCTCTAAGGACTTCGTCAGAGGTAAAAGCTGGCGAACGAAAAAAAATAAAAAAGAAAGATCCTTAAAACCAACTTCTCATCTCATGAGTGCACTACCTACTACATTAAACAGGTTAAACTCGATGGTTTCCATACCTGCCTGTTTCCATACCTGCCTGTTTCCATACCTGCCTGTTTCCATACCTGACTGTTTCCATAGCTGCCTGTTTCCGTACCTGTCTGTTTCCATACCTGCCTGTTCCCATATCTGCCTATTTCCATACCTACCTGTTTCCATACCTACCTATTTCCATACCTGCCTATTTCCATACCTACCTATTTCCATACCTGCCTATTTCCATACCTACCTATTTCCATACCTGCCTATTTCCATACCTACCTGTTCCCATACCTGCCTATTTCCATACCTGCCTATTTCCATACCTACCTATTTCCATACCTGCCTATTTCCATACCTACCTGTTCCCATACCTACCTATTTCCATACCTGCCTGTTCCCATACCTGCCTATTTTCATACCTACCTTTTTCCATTCCTACCTGTTTCCATACCTACCTATTTCCATATCTGCCTATTTCCATACCTACCTATTTCCATACCTGCCTGTTTCCATACCTACCTATTTCCATATCTGCCTATTTCTATACCTACCTATTTCTATATCTGCCTATTTCCATACCTACATATTTCCTTATCTGCCTATTTTCATACCTACCTATTTCCATACCTGCCTGTTCCCATATCTGCATTTTATCATACCTGCCTGTTTCCATACCTACCTATTTCCATATCTGCCTATTTCTATACCTACCTATTTCTATATCTGCCTATTTCCATACCTACATATTTCCTTATCTGCCTATTTTCATACCTACCTATTTCCATACCTGCCTGTTCCCATATCTGCATTTTATCATACCTACCTTTTTCCATACCTACCTGTTTCCATACCTACCTATTTCCATATCTGCCTATTTCCATACCTACCTTTTTCCATACCTACCTGTTTCCATACCTACCTATTTCCATACCTGCCTATTTCCATACCTACCTATTTCCATATCTGCCTATTTCCATACCTACCTTTTTCCATACCTACCTGTTTCCATACCTACCTATTTCCATACCTGCCTATTTCCATACCTACCTATTTCCATACCTGCCTATTTCCATACCTACCTATTTCCATACCTACCTATTTCCATACCTACCTATTTCCATACCTACCTATTTCCATCCCTGCCAGTTCCCATATTTGCCTGTTTCCATAGCTGCCTATTTCCATACCTACCTCTTTACATACCTGCCTGTTTCCATACCTGCCTGTTTCCATACCTGCCTATTTCCATACCTGCCTGTTTCCATACCTTCCTGTTTCCATACCTGCCTGTTTCCATACCTGCCTTTTTCCATACCTGCCTATTTCCATACCTGCCTGTTTCCATACCTTCCTGTTTCCATACCTGCCTGTTTCCATACCTGCCTATTTCCATACCTGCCTGTTTCCATACCTACCTGTTTCCATACCTACCTGTTTCCATACCTGCCTGTTTCCATACCTACCTGTTTCCATACCTGCCTGATTCCATACCTGCCTGTTTCCATACCTGCCTGTTTCCATATCTGCCTGTTTCCATACCTGCCTGTTTCCATACCTGCCTGTTTCCATACCTACCTGTTTCCATACCTGCCTGTTTCCATACCTGCCTGTTTCCATATCTGCCTGTTTCCATACCTGCCTGTTTCCATACCTGCCTGTTTCCATACCTACCTGTTTCCATACCTACCTGTTTCCATACCTGCCTGTTTCCATACCTGCCTATTTCCATACCTGCCTGTTTCCATACCTGCCTGTTTCCATACCTGCCTGTTTCCATACATGCCTGTTTCCATACCTGCCTGTTTCCATACCTGCCTGTTCCCATACCTGCCTATTTCCATACCTGCCTGTTTCCATACCTGCATGTTTCCATACCTGCCTATTTCCATACCTGCCTATTTCCATACCTGCCACTTTCCATACCTGCCTATTTCCATACCTGCCTGTTTCCATACCTGCATGTTTCCATACCTTCCTGTTTCCATACCTGCCTATTTCCATACCTGCCACTTTCCATACCTGCCTGTTCCCATACCTGCCTATTTCCATACCTGCCTGTTTCCATACCTGCATGTTTCCATACCTTCCTGTTTCCATTCCTGCCTATTTCCATACCTGCCTATTTCCATACCTGCCACTTTCCATACCTGCCTGTTTCCATACCTGCCTGATTCCATACCTGCCTGTTTCCATACCTGCCTGTTTCCATACCTGCCTATTTCCTAGCTCATGTTAAACTCATCCAAGCACATGAAGCTAAAATCACGTGATTTATCGCAAACATTCATTAAGACATATTTTACTTTGAACATTTGCCTTCACCATTACACATTTAAAAAAATGTTCAAATTAAATGAATAATTTGAAATTCATCGCCACAATTATCATTTCTGAATCACTCGATCACACATTGTACACACTCTCTATTTTTCTCTTCTCCATTTCTACACTTTATCTTCAGCTCCTTCGGTTGTCGAGGGAGACATACAGTTCTAGTTCTTGTCCTTTTGGCGGCTTCACTCATTGCATATTGATATTGTTGTAGAGTTGTTTTTTAATGTTGTTTGTCCATCTTACTCTGGGTCTGCCTCTTATCTCCCTTCTCTTCTTTTAATATAAGCTTTGTGTAGTAAAGAATAAAACGACATTCCATCTAGATGGGGCAAACCAGTTTATTTGCTGTTTCTGAATGTATCTTCGGATTGGTTCAAATATATACACATATTTAAGATAGTATCCTAGTTAGGAAAAACACCCGACTGCGCTACCGACGTTCAGACAACCCGTGTTCGATTCCCGCTGGAAGCTGTGTGAGTTGTTCTCGTAGCTGGGAAAAAAAATACCCCCGCGGTCCACCCAGTCGCTAGCAGAAATGGGTACTAGGGTAGTACTCTGGGAAGGTGAGGAATACCTCCTGGTATCGTGAGTTTCGATGCTTGAAGCGACACTATTCAGAAGTCTCCGAATATTTCTGGACAGGCATACGAGCACATATGGGTGAAAATTCGCGTGCTAAGACACTGATGAAGTCTCGTACTTTATCTTTACATATTTCAATTACGTCACTCATCTACAGAGCAAGCGCCATAGCTCAGTGGTTAGTGAACTGGACTACAAAGGACAAGGGGTAGGGTTCGATCCCAACCGACGGCTTCCGGGTTCACCCAGCCTTTAATGGGTACCGGATTTTTTCTGGGAAAGTGAAGCGGCACCGGCGTAATACCGACCACATTACCCCAAAAATCATGTGCTGAAGGTCTGTACAATTTATGGTCACTAACACCATATTCCCTATACGCCACTTGACGTGACGGGGGTACTTTACTTTTTTATTTATATATTCTATATAAACAGTCATTAACATTAGATTACTGACTTTTGTCGTTTAGATATAAAAGATGGAGATATCATTTGTTAGAGCTGTCATCAAATGACTTCCGCTTTAGTGTACGCATGTCTAATGTAAGAGTGTTTCCTGCTAACTGTAGACGCCCTCGCCGCAGCCCTCTCACGGTCCTCGTGATGTGTCCGCGCAGAATTGAGCTGCTATCACGAGAGTTCTAACCCAACATGTTTGCTCTTCCCGCACAATTTGTCAAACATTGAAAAAGTCTGGAGTAGTTGCAACAGAACAAGCCCTACTAATCCGTCAACAAATAAATAAAATGAGTTTGTTTACTTCCTTAATTGCAAAAATAGTAATTAAAAGCCACAAGAAAATTAAAAGATCTTTTATATAAGGATTGTAAATGATTGAGCAAAGGGTCCAAAAGCAAATATCGTGGTGAGTACTCCAGGATGACGATTGGCTAGAACAGGGGAGGGCTGGCGGAGTAGCATGAGAGGAAGTGTAAGTAAACTAAACGCGCATGCGCAATCACACGCAAGTAATTTCAAGTCAAAGGTTGTCAAACATAACCGCCATTTTTTTTGCAAATGACAAACTTTCTGTGCTAGAAATAGTCTTATCCCTGTCACTATCATTATGTGCCGTGCTGTCTGGGCGCTCGCATGTCAATTCAATTATAATTTTGTAAGTAAGAATATATGTGTTTAGTGTTTCTTTAATGTCAATGCAATATTTCTATCAGTTAAATTTGGAAGTTTATCATGGACAGCAATCAGAAAGCTTATTACCGACATGAGGAATCAACAATCATCATCGTGTGGCCATACAAGAAGGAAAGAACAGTTGGAACAAACTTGACAGCTGGAAGAATTGAAGGAAAATGAGGCAGAGGAGTGCATAAACGATAATAGACAGACAATTTGACATAGTTATTTAGTTATTAGCGGGTCATCATCATCGCACTCTGAACATGTCCATATGTGCTCAGATCCCCTCCTCAGCAAGTCCCGCAGTGTCTAGCAACTGACGATTCCAGTTCTGTGTTGGTTGATAAGACTTCTTACACGCCCACTAAGTTTCTCGTTTCTGGCTGTGCCCATTTAAACACCCATTTCTTTCATTCGAAGGAGTGACGTGGACTCATGGTTGTCGAAGTCCTGTGTCCTTCCAACTTTCAGGAGCGCATTGATGACGTCCGCCCTATCATTGGTTGACCGTCTTCAACGACAGCACAGCAAGTCAACATGTCCGCTCTTTCATTTCGCCGCACTGCAGCATGTCCAGGGACGTAGACAAAGATGACTCTATGTAGTTTTGACTTCTGCAAAGACTCTACCCATTGCATGTGTACAGAGCCCGCCTCCACTTTTCTTATCATGCTCGTCGAATCACTCAGTATACAAGTGTGGGTGTAGTCTTGTGACTTTAACCAGTTGAATGCCCTGGTCACTGCCATCACCTCCATCGTCATGCTACTCGTGGTCATAACGTATGCGCAACTGTCTTTCTTAACTATTCTGCCAGCCGAGCGGGCTGTAAATGACCAAGCACTCCTTTTGAGCGGTATAACAGATCCGTCTGTCTCAACTTGAGAGAGTGGCGTGGTAGGAGTCTGTGTTGCTAGACCGACAATCTTTATCTGTCTCTGTTGCTAGACCGACAATCTTTATTTGTCTGTGTTGTTAGACCGACAATCTTTATTTGTCTGTGTTGCTAGATCTACCAATCTTTATTTTTCTGTCTGTGTTGCTAGACCGACAATCTTTATTTGTCTGTGTTGCTAGATCGACAATCTTTATTTATTTGTCTGTGTTGCTACACCAATAATATCTATCTGTCTGTGTTGCTAGACCGACACTCATTATTTATCTGTGTTGTTAGACCGACACTCATTATTTGTCTGTGTTGCTAGACCGACACTCATTATTTGTCTGTGTTGCTAGACCGCCACTCATTATTTGTCTGTGTTGCTAGATCGACACTCATTATTTGTCTATGTTGTTAGACCGACACTCATTATTTATCTGTGTTGCTAGACCGACACTCATTATTTGTCTGTGTTGCTAGACCGACACTCATTATTTGTCTGTGTTGCTAGATCGACACTCATTATTTGTCTGTGTTGCTAGACCGACACTCATTAATTATCTGTGTTGCTAGACCGGCACTCATTATTTGTCTGTGTTGCTAGACCGACACTCATTATTTATCTGGTGTTGCTAGACCGACACTCATTATTTGTCTGTGTTGCTAGACCGACAATCTTTATCTGTCTGTGTTGCTAGACCGACACTCATTATTTGTCTGTGTTGTTAGACCGACAATCTTAATTTATCTGGTGTTGCTAGACCGACACTCATTATTTGTCTGTGTTGCTAGACCGACAATCTTTATTTATCTATGTTGCTAGACCGACACTCATTATTTATCTGGTGTTGCTAGACCGACACTCATTATTTGTCTGTGTTGCTAGACCGACAATCTTTATTTATCTATGTTGCTAGACCGACACTCATTATTTATCTGGTGTTGCTAGACCGACACTCATTATTTGTCTGTGTTGCTAGACCGACAATCTTTATCTGTCTGTGTTGCTAGACCGACACTCATTATTTGTCTGTGTTGTTAGACCGACAATCTTAATTTATCTGGTGTTGCTAGACCGACACTCATTATTTGTCTGTGTTGCTAGACCGACAATCTTTATTTATCTGGTGTTGTTAGACCGACACTCATTATTTGTCTGTTTTGCTACACCAATAATCTTTATTTATCTGGTGTTGCTAGACCGACACTCATTATTTGTCTGTGTTGCTACACCAATAATCTTTTTCTGTCTGTGTTGCTAGACCGACACTCATTATTTGTCTGTGTTGTTAGACCGACAATCTTAATTTATCTGGTGTTGCTAGACCGACACTCATTATTTGTCTGTGTTGCTAGACCGACAATCTTTATTTATCTATGTTGCTAGACCGACACTCATTATTTATCTGGTGTTGCTAGACCGACACTCATTATTTGTCTGTCTTGCTAGACCGACAATCTTTATTTATCTATGTTGCTAGACCGACACTCATTATTTATCTGGTGTTGCTAGACCGACACTCATTATTTGTCTGTGTTGCTAGACCGACAATCTTTATCTGTCTGTGTTGCTAGACCGACACTCATTATTTGTCTGTGTTGTTAGACCGACAATCTTAATTTATCTGGTGTTGCTAGACCGACACTCATTATTTGTCTGTGTTGCTAGACCGACAATCTTTATTTATCTGGTGTTGTTAGACCGACACTCATTATTTGTCTGTTTTGCTACACCAATAATCTTTATTTATCTGGTGTTGCTAGACCGACACTCATTATTTGTCTGTGTTGCTACACCAATAATCTTTTTCTGTCTGTGTTGCTAGACCGACACTCATTATTTGTCTGTGTTGCTAGACCGACAATCTTTATTTATCTGGTGTTGTTAAACCGACACTCATTATTTGTCTGTGTTGCTAGACCGACAATCTTTATTTATCTGGTGTTGCTAGACCGACACTCATTATTTGTCTGTGTTGCTAGACCGACACTAATTATTTGTCTGTGTTGTTAGACCGACAATCTTAATTTATCTGGTGTTGCTAGACGGACACTCATTATTTGTCTGTGTTATCAATTGTTGGATCATTTGGATAAGCCACTTTCTGTTATATATTCTTCAGCCATTTTACTCGGAAATTCCGGACACAACACCATGTTTGTGCTGAAAGCCGATACTGATCGAGCCCCACAGAAGTCATTTCCGTTCACATCGCTCTGTATGTTTGATCAGCTCTTGGCCCGTATCGATTTCCCTTTGTTGACATCAAATCCTGTCCCACAGACTCACGTGAGATGATGACGTCTAACTATGGCTTTCTTCGAGAGACACTATCAGACACTTCAGAAATGGTACCAAAATGACTTGATTCAAATTCCTCATCGCTGTTCGAGAGAGGGGGGATATTTAGACCTAAGTATCTCTTCGCCAACAAATCGCAGCACTTACTCGAATAGGTAACTCTTAATTCTCTGATTGTGTCCCCTGGTAGTATACTCTGGTCTGAGCTTTCAGACAGGCGTTGAAGGGGGCGCTACATGATACGCAACCGATTGTTTACATGTCGACGTGACATTTTAGCTGTAGAAAAATAAGGGGAGGGGTGTGGAGAGGAGGGGAGGGTGTGGGGGTGCCTCCAATTTGTGCCTCAACATAAAAGTGAAAAGATATTTAATTATTTCAGTAAGTGATGTCGTCAACAGACTAATGCTTGCAATAAATGTACTCTGACAGTAGATTAATATTTTTTGTGTGAAATATAACAATTAAATGATTTGAAGAACATGTGACACAACAGCAGCAAGGCGGTACAATTAAAATTACTGATTTCGTGAATCTTCCTGAAAGCAAAATAACGTTGTGAATCATGGGCAATCTCACAAACAACAAGGAAGAAAATTAATTCATTCGAAACAGAATGCTGCAGAGAAATCCTACAGATGTCTTGGATAATGGAAAAGAGCAACGAAGACATATTCAAAGATTTAAATATTAAAATGAAGTGGCTTATTAACACCATTCTACATAGAAAATTAAAATACTATGGTCACGTCAAAAGACACATTGGGCTGGAAAGAACAATAATGGAGGACGTGGTTCCTGGACGACACATCATGGGCAGGCCAAGAAGAAGATGATTTCAAGACACAAAGCAGACTTTGAATATACAACAGAAGAAGTGGGAGATTTGACTGGAGAGAGATTCGTTCGAGCGGGATGTTGTGAATGCAACATTCTGTGGGAGCTCTGGCTAGAGACAGAGATTCTTTCAGGCGGGCCGTGGTGAATGCAACGTTCTGTGAGAGCTCTGGCTAGAGACAGAGATTCTTTCAGGCGGGCCGTGGTGAATGCAACGTTCTGTGGGAGCTCTGGCTAGAGACAGAGATTCTTTCAGGCGGGCCGTGGTGAATGCAACGTTCTGTGGGAGCTCTGGCTAGAGACAGAGATTCTTTCAGGCGGGCCGTGGTGAATGCAACGTTCTGTGGGAGCTCTGGCTAGAGACAGAGATTCTTTCAGGCGGGCCGTGGTGAATGCAACGTTCTGTGGGAGCTCTGGCTAGAGACAGAGATTCTTTCAGGCGGGCCGTGGTGAATGTAACGTTCTGTGGGAGCTCTGGCTAGAGACAGAGATTCTTTCAGGCGGGCCGTGGTGAATGCAACGTTCTGTGGGAGCTCTGGCTAGAGACAGAGATTCTTTCAGGCGGGCCGTGGTGAATGCCACGTTCTGCGGGAGCTCTGGCTAGAGATAGAGATTCTTTCAGGCGGGCCGTGGTGAATGCAACGTTCTGTGGGAGCTCTGGCTAGAGATAGAGATTCTTTCAGGCGGGCCGTGGTGAATGCAACGTTCTGTGGGAGATCTGGCTAGAGATAGAGATTCTTTCAGGCGGGCCGTGGTGAATGCAACGTTCGGTGGGAGCTCTGGCTAGAGATAGAGATTCTTTCAGGCGGGCCGTGGTGAATGCAACGTTCTGTGGGAGCTCTGGCTAGAGACAGAGATTCTTTCTGGCTGGCCGTGGTAAATGCAACGTTCTGTGGGAGCTCTGGCTAGAGACAGAGATTCTTTCAGGCGGGCCGTGGTGAATGCAACGTTCCGTGGGAGCTCTGGCTAGAGACAGAGATTCTTTCAGGCGGGCCGTGGTGAATGCAACGTTCTGTGGGAGCTCTGGCTAGAGACAGAGATTCTTTCAGGCGGGCCGTGGTGAATGCAACGTTCTGTGGGAGCTCTGGCTAGAGACAGAGATTCTTTCAGGCGGGCCGTGGTGAATGCAACGTTCGGTGGGAGCTCTGGCTAGAGACAGAGATTCTTTCAGGCGGGCCGTGGTGAATGCAACGTTCTGTGGGAGCTCTGGCTAGAGACAGAGATTCTTTCAGGCGGGCCGTGGTGAATGCAACGTTCTGTGGGAGCTCTGGCAAGAGACAGAGATTCTTTGAGGCGGGCCGTGGTGAATGCAACGTTCGGTGGGAGCTCTGGCTAGAGACAGAGATTCTTTCTGGCGGGCCGTGGTGAATGCAACGTTCTATGCGAGCTCTGGCTAGAGACAGAGATTCTTTCTGGCGGGCCGTGGTGAATGCAACGTTCTATGGGAGCTCTGGCTAGAGACAGAGATTCTTTCAGGCGGGCCGTGGTGAATGCAACGTTCTATGGGAGCTCTGGCTAGAGACAGAGATTCTTTCAGGCGGGCCGTGGTGAATGCAACGTTCTGTGGGAGCTCTGGCTAGAGACAGAGATTCTTTCAGGCGGGCCGTGGTGAATGCAACGTTCTGTGGGAGCTCTGGCTAGAGATAGAGATTCTTTCAGGCGGGCCGTGGTGAATGCAACGTTCTGTGGGAGCTCTGGCTAGAGACAGAGATTCTTTCAGGCGGGCCGTGGTGAATGCAACGTTCGGTGGGAGCTCTGGCTAGAGACAGAGATTCTTTCAGGCGGGCCGTGGTGAATGCAACGTTCGGTGGGAGCTCTGGCTAGAGACAGAGATTCTTTCAGGCGGGCCGTGGTGAATGCAACGTTCGGTGGGAGCTCTGGCTAGAGACAGAGATTCTTTCAGGCGGGCCGTGGTGAATGCAACGTTCTGTGGGAGCTCTGGCTAGAGACAGAGATTCTTTCGGGCGGGCCGTGGTGAATGCAACGTTCTGTGGGAGCTCTGGCTAGAGACAGAGATTCTTTCAGGCGGGCCGTGGTGAATGCAACGTTCGGTGGGAGCTCTGGCTAGAGACAGAGATTCTTTCAGGCGGGCCGTGGTGAATGCAACGTTCTGTGGGAGCTCTGGCTAGAGACAGTGATTCTTTCAGGCGGGCCGTGGTGAATGCAACGTTCTGTGGGAGCTCTGGCTAGAGATAGAGATTCTTTCAGGCGGGCCGTGGTGAATGCAACGTTCTGTGGGAGCTCTGGCTAGAGATAGAGATTCTTTCAGGCGGGCCGTGGTGAATGCAACGTTCTGTGGGAGATCTGGCTAGAGATAGAGATTCTTTCAGGCGGGCCGTGGTGAATGCAACGTTCTATGGGAGCTCTGGCCAGAGATAGAGATTCTTTCAGGGGGGCCGTGGTGAATGCAACGTTCTGTGGGAGCTCTGGCTAGAGACAGAGATTCTTTCAGGCGGGCCGTGGTGAATGCAACGTTCTGTGGGAGCTCTGGCTAGAGACAGAGATTCTTTCAGGCGGGCCGTGGTGAATGCAACGTTCTATGGGAGCTCTGGCTAGAGACAGAGATTCTTTCAGGCGGGCCGTGGTGAATGCAACGTTCTGTGGGAGCTCTGGCTAGAGACAGAGATTCTTTCAGGCGGGCCGTGGTGAATGCAACGTTCTGTGGGAGCTCTGGCTAGAGACAGAGATTCTTTCAGGCGGGCCGTGGTGAATGCAACGTTCTGTGGGAGCTCTGGCTAGAGACAGAGATTCTTTCAGGCGGGCCGTGGTGAATGCAACGTTCTGTGGGAGCTCTGGCTAGAGACAGAGATTCTTTCAGGCGGGCCGTGGTGAATGCAACGTTCTTTGGGAGCTCTGGCTAGAGACAGAGATTCTTTCAGGCGGGCCGTGGTGAATGCAACGTTCTGTGGGAGCTCTGGCTAGAGACAGAGATTCTTTCAGGCGGGCCGTGGTGAATGCAACGTTCTATGGGAGCTCTGGCTAGAAACAGAGATTCTTTCAGGCGGGCCGTGGTGAATGCAACGTTCTATGGGAGCTCTGGCTAGAGACAGAGATTCTTTCAGGCGGGCCGTGGTGAATGCAACGTTCTTTGGGAGCTCTGGCTAGAGACAGAGATTCTTTCAGGCGGGCCGTGGTGAATGCAACGTTCTGTGGGAGCTCTGGCTAGAGATAGAGATTCTTTCAGGCGGGCCGTGGTGAATGCAACGTTCTATGGGAGCTCTGGCCAGAGATAGAGATTCTTTCAGGGGGGCCGTGGTGAATGCAACGTTCTGTGGGAGCTCTGGCTAGAGACAGAGATTCTTTCAGGCGGGCCGTGGTGAATGCAACGTTCTGTGGGAGCTCTGGCTAGAGACAGAGATTCTTTCAGGCGGGCCGTGGTGAATGCAACGTTCTATGGGAGCTCTGGCTAGAGACAGAGATTCTTTCAGGCGGGCCGTGGTGAATGCAACGTTCTGTGGGAGCTCTGGCTAGAGACAGAGATTCTTTCAGGCGGGCCGTGGTGAATGCAACGTTCTGTGGGAGCTCTGGCTAGAGACAGAGATTCTTTCAGGCGGGCCGTGGTGAATGCAACGTTCTGTGGGAGCTCTGGCTAGAGACAGAGATTCTTTCAGGCGGGCCGTGGTGAATGCAACGTTCTGTGGGAGCTCTGGCTAGAGACAGAGATTCTTTCAGGCGGGCCGTGGTGAATGCAACGTTCTGTGGGAGCTCTGGCTAGAGACAGAGATTCTTTCAGGCGGGCCGTGGTGAATGCAACGTTCTGTGGGAGCTCTGGCTAGAGACAGAGATTCTTTCAGGCGGGCCGTGGTGAATGCAACGTTCTATGGGAGCTCTGGCTAGAAACAGAGATTCTTTCAGGCGGGCCGTGGTGAATGCAACGTTCTATGGGAGCTCTGGCTAGAGACAGAGATTCTTTCAGGCGGGCCGTGGTGAATGCAACGTTCTTTGGGAGCTCTGGCTAGAGACAGAGATTCTTTCAGGCGGGCCGTGGTGAATGCAACGTTCTGTGGGAGCTCTGGCTAGAGACAGAGATTCTTTCAGGCGGCCCGTGGTGAATGCAACGTTCGGTGGGAGCTCTGGCTAGAGACAGAGATTCTTTCAGGCGGGCCGTGGTGAATGCAACGTTCGGTGGGAGCTCTGGCTAGAGACAGAGATTCTTTCAGGGGGGCCGTGGTGAATGCAACGTTCTGTGGGAGCTCTGGCTAGAGACAGAGATTCATTCAGGCGGGCCGTGGTGAATGCAACGTTCTGTGGGAGCTCTGGCTAGAGACAGAGATTCTTTCAGGCAGGCCGTGGTGAATGCAACGTTCTATGGGAGCTCTGGCTAGAGACAGAGATTCTTTCAGGCGGGCCGTGGTGAATGCAACGTTCTGTGGGAGCTCTGGCTAGAGACAGAGATTCTTTCAGGCGGGCCGTGGTGAATGCAACGTTCTGTGGGAGCTCTGGCTAGAGACAGAGATTCTTTCAGGCGGGCCGTGGTGAATGCAACGTTCTGTGGGAGCTCTGGCTAGAGACAGAGATTCTTTCAGGCGGGCCGTGGTGAATGCAACGTTCTGTGGGAGCTCTGGCTAGAGACAGAGATTCTTTCAGGCGGGCCGTGGTGAATGCAACTTTCTGTGGGAGCTCTGGCTAGAGACAGAGATTCTTTCAGGCGGGCCGTGGTGAATGCAACGTTCTGTTGGAGCTCTGGCTAGAGACAGAGATTCTTTCAGGCTGGCCGTGGTGAATGCAACGTTCTGTGGGAGCTCTGGCTAGAGACAGAGATTCTTTCAGGCGGGCCGTGGTGAATGCAACGTTCTATGGGAGCTCTGGCTAGAGACAGAGATTCTTTCAGGCGGGCCGTGGTGAATGCAACGTTCTATGGGAGCTCTGGCTAGAGACAGAGATTCTTTCAGGCGGGCCGTGGTGAATGCAACGTTCTTTGGGAGCTCTGGCTAGAGACAGAGATTTTTTCAGGCGGGCCGCGGTGAATGCAACGTTCTGTGGGAGCTCTGGCTAGAGATAGAGATTCCTTCAGGCGGGCCGTGGTGAATGCAACGTTCGGTGGGAGCTCTGGCTAGAGACAGAGATTCTTTCAGGCGGGCCGTGGTGAATGCAACGTTCGGTGGGAGCTCTGGCTAGAGACAGAGATTCTTTCAGGCGGGCCGTGGTGAATGCAACTTTCGGTAGGAGCTCTGGCTAGAGACAGAGATTCTTTCTGGCGGGCCGTGGTGAATGCAACGTTCTGTGGGAGCTCTGGCTAGAGACAGAGATTCTTTCAGGCGGGCCGTGGTGAATGCAACGTTCTGTGGGAGCTCTGGCTAGAGACAGAGATTCTTTCAGGCGGGCCGTGGTGAATGCAACGTTCTGTGGGAGCTCTGGCTAGAGACAGAGATTCTTTCAGGCGGGCCGTGGTGAATGCAACGTTCTGTGGGAGCTCTGGCTAGAGACAGAGATTCTTTCAGGCGGGCCGTGGTGAATGCAACGTACTGTTGGAGCTCTGGCTAGAGACAGAGATTCTTTCAGGCGGGCCGTGGTGAATGCAACGTTCTGTGGGAGCTCTGGCTAGAGACAGAGATTCTTTCAGGCGGGCCGTGGTGAATGCAACGTTCTATGGGAGCTCTGGCTAGAGACAGAGATTCTTTCAGGCGGGCCGTGGTGAATGCAACGTTCTTTGGGAGCTCTGGCTAGAGACAGAGATTCTTTCAGGCGGGCCGCGGTGAATGCAACGTTCTGTGGGAGCTCTGGCTAGAGATAGAGATTCCTTCAGGCGGGCCGTGGTGAATGCAACGTTCGGTGGGAGCTCTGGCTAGAGACAGAGATTCTTTCAGGCGGGCCGTGGTGAATGCAACGTTCGGTGGGAGCTCTGGCTAGAGACAGAGATTCTTTCAGGCGGGCCGTGGTGAATGCAACTTTCGGTGGGAGCTCTGGCTAGAGACAGAGATTCTTTCAGGCGGGCCGTGGTGAATGCAACGTTCGGTGGGAGCTCTGGCTAGAGACAGAGATTCTTTCAGGTGGGCCGTGGTGAATGCAACGTTCTGTGGGAGCTCTGGCTAGAGACAGAGATTCTTTCAGGCGGGCCGTGGTGAATGCAACGTTCGGTGGGAGCTCTGGCTAGAGACAGAGATTCTTTCAGGCGGGCCGTGGTGAATGCAACGTTCTGTGGGAGCTCTGGCTAGAGACAGAGATTCTTTCAGGCGGGCCGTGGTGAATGCAACGTTCTATGGGTGCTCTGGCTAGAGACAGAGATTCTTTCAGGCGGGCCGTGGTGAATGCAACGTTCTATTGGAGCTCTGGCTAGAGACAGAGATTCTTTCAGGCGGGCCGTGGTGAATGCAACGTTCTGTGGGAGCTCTGGCTAGAGACAGAGATTCTTTCAGGCGGGCCGTGGTGAATGCAACGTTCGGTGGGAGCTCTGGCTAGAGACAGAGATTCTTTCAGGCGGGCCGTGGTGAATGCAACGTTCTGTGGGAGCTCTGGCTAGAGACAGAGATTCTTTTAGGCGGGCCGTGGTGAATGCAACGTTCTGTGGGAGCTCTGGCTAGAGACAGAGATTCTTTCAGGCGGGCCGTGGTGAATGCAACGTTCTGTGGGAGCTCTGGCTAGAGACAAAGATTCTTTCAGGCGGGCCGTGGTAAATGCAACGTTCTATGGGAGCTCTGGCTAGAGACAGAGATTCTTTCAGGCCGGCCGTGGTGAATGCAACGTTCTATGGGAGCTCTGGCTAGAGACAGAGATTCT
Organism: Megaustenia siamemsis; assembly: GCA_032433765.1. Taxonomy (NCBI): domain Eukaryota; kingdom Metazoa; phylum Mollusca; class Gastropoda; order Stylommatophora; family Ariophantidae; genus Megaustenia; species Megaustenia siamemsis. The sequence goes on along the minus strand of JAVIAB010000125.1, from coordinate 86,101,245 downwards.
TTCAGGCGGGCCGTGGTGAATGCAACGTTCTGTGGGAGCTCTGGCTAGAGATAGAGATTCTTTCAGGCGGGCCGTGATGAATGCAACGTTTGGTGGGAGCTCTGGCTAGAGACAGAGATTCTTTCAGGCGGGCCGTGGTGAATGCAACGTTCGGTGGGAGCTCTGGCTAGAGACAGAGATTCTTTCAGGCGGGCCGTGGTGAATGCAACGTTCGGTGGGAGCTCTGGCTAGAGACAGAGATTCTTTCAGGCGGGCCGTGGTGAATGCAACGTTCGGTGGGAGCTCTGGCTAGAGACAGAGATTCTTTCAGGCGGGCCGTGGTGAATGCAACGTTCGGTGGGAGCTCTGGCTAGAGACAGAGATTCTTTCAGGCGGGCCGTGGTGAATGCATCGTTCTGTGGGAGCTCTGGCTAGAGACAGAGATTCTTTCAGGCGGGCCGTGGTGAATACAACGTTCGGTGGGAGCTCTGGCTAGAGACAGAGATTCTTTCAGGCGGGCCGTGGTGAATGCAACGTTCTGTGGGAGCTCTGGCTAGAGACAGAGATTCTTTCAGGCGGGCCGTGGTGAATGCAACGTTCTGTGGGAGCTCTGGCTAGAGACAGAGATTCTTTCAGGCGGGCCGTGGTGAATGCAACGTTCTGTGGGAGCTCTGGCTAGAGACAGAGATTCTTTCAGGCGGGCCGTGGTGAATGCAACGTTCTGTGGGAGCTCTGGCTAGAGACAGAGATTCTTTCAGGCGGGCCGTGGTGAATGCAACGTTCTGTGGGAGCTCTGGCTAGAGACAGAGATTCTTTCAGGCGGGCCGTGGTGAATGCAACGTTCTGTGGGAGCTCTGGCTAGAGACAGAGATTCTTTCAGGCGGGCCGTGGTGAATGCAACGTTCTATGGGAGCTCTGGCTAGAGACAGAGATTCTTTCTGGCGGGCCGTGGTGAATGCAACGTTCTATGGGAGCTCTGGCTAGAGACAGAGATTCTTTCAGGCGGGCCGTGGTGAATGCAACGTTCTTTGGGAGCTCTGGCTAGAGACAGAGATTCTTTCAGGCGGGCCGTGGTGAATGCAACGTTCTGTGGGAGCTCTGGCTAGAGATAGAGATTCTTTCAGGCGGCCCGTGGTGAATGCAACGTTCGGTGGGAGCTCTGGCTAGAGACAGAGATTCTTTCAGGCGGGCCGTGGTGAATGCAACGTTCGGTGGGAGCTCTGGCTAGAGACAGAGATTCTTTCAGGGGGGCCGTGGTGAATGCAACGTTCTGTGGGAGCTCTGGCTAGAGACAGAGATTCATTCAGGCGGGCCGTGGTGAATGCAACGTTCTGTGGGAGCTCTGGCTAGAGACAGAGATTCTTTCAGGCAGGCCGTGGTGAATGCAACGTTCTATGGGAGCTCTGGCTAGAGACAGAGATTCTTTCAGGCGGGCCGTGGTGAATGCAACGTTCTGTGGGAGCTCTGGCTAGAGACAGAGATTCTTTCAGGCGGGCCGTGGTGAATGCAACGTTCTGTGGGAGCTCTGGCTAGAGACAGAGATTCTTTCAGGCGGGCCGTGGTGAATGCAACGTTCTGTGGGAGCTCTGGCTAGAGACAGAGATTCTTTCAGGCGGGCCGTGGTGAATGCAACTTTCTGTGGGAGCTCTGGCTAGAGACAGAGATTCTTTCAGGCGGGCCGTGGTGAATGCAACGTTCTGTTGGAGCTCTGGCTAGAGACAGAGATTCTTTCAGGCTGGCCGTGGTGAATGCAACGTTCTGTGGGAGCTCTGGCTAGAGACAGAGATTCTTTCAGGCGGGCCGTGGTGAATGCAACGTTTTATGGGAGCTCTGGCTAGAGACAGAGATTCTTTCAGGCGGGCCTTGGTGAATGCAACGTTCTATGGGAGCTCTGGCTAGAGACAGAGATTCTTTCAGGCGGGCCGTGGTGAATGCAACGTTCTTTGGGAGCTCTGGCTAGAGACAGAGATTCTTTCAGGCGGGCCGTGGTGAATGCAACGTTCTTTGGGAGCTCTGGCTAGAGACAGAGATTCTTTCAGGCGGGCCGCGGTGAATGCAACGTTCTGTGGGAGCTCTGGCTAGAGACAGAGATTCTTTCAGGCGGGCCGTGGTGAATGCAACGTTCGGTGGGAGCTCTGGCTAGAGAGAGAGATTCTTTCAGGCGGGCCGTGGTGAATGCAACGTTCGGTGGGAGCTCTGGCTAGAGACAGAGATTCTTTCAGGCGGGCCGTGGTGAATGCAACTTTCGGTGGGAGCTCTGGCTAGAGACAGAGATTCTTTCTGGCGGGCCGTGGTGAATGCAACGTTCGGTGGGAGATCTGGCTAGAGACAGAGATTCTTTCAGGTGGGCCGTGGTGAATGCAACGTTCTGTGGGAGCTCTGGCTAGAGACAGAGATTCTTTCAGGCGGGCCGTGGTGAATGCAACGTTCGGTGGGAGCTCTGGCTAGAGACAGAGATTCTTTCAGGCGGGCCGTGGTGAATGCAACGTTCTGTGGGAGCTCTGGCTAGAGACAGAGATTCTTTCAGGCGGGCCGTGGTGAATGCAACGTTCTATGGGAGCTCTGGCTAGAGACAGAGATTCTTTCAGGCGGGCCGTGGTGAATGCAACGTTCTGTTGGAGCTCTGGCTAGAGACAGAGATTCTTTCAGGCGGGCCGTGGTGAATGCAACGTTCTGTGGGAGCTCTGGCTAGAGACAGAGATTCTTTCAGGCGGGCCGTGGTGAATGCAACGTTCTATGGGAGCTCTGGCTAGAGACAGAGATTCTTTCAGGCGGGCCGTGGTGAATGCAACGTTCTTTGGGAGCTCTGGCTAGAGACAGAGATTCTTTCAGGCGGGCCGCGGTGAATGCAACGTTCTGTGGGAGCTCTGGCTAGAGATAGAGATTCCTTCAGGCGGGCCGTGGTGAATGCAACGTTCGGTGGGAGCTCTGGCTAGAGACAGAGATTCTTTCAGGCGGGCCGTGGTGAATGCAACGTTCGGTGGGAGCTCTGGCTAGAGACAGAGATTCTTTCAGGCGGGCCGTGGTGAATGCAACTTTCGGTGGGAGCTCTGGCTAGAGACAGAGATTCTTTCTGGCGGGCCGTGGTGAATGCAACGTTCGGTGGGAGCTCTGGCTAGAGACATAGATTCTTTCAGGTGGGCCGTGGTGAATGCAACGTTCTGTGGGAGCTCTGGCTAGAGACAGAGATTCTTTCAGGCGGGCCGTGGTGAATGCAACGTTCGGTGGGAGCTCTGGCTAGAGACAGAGATTCTTTCAGGCGGGCCGTGGTGAATGCAACGTTCTGTGGGAGCTCTGGCTAGAGACAGAGATTCTTTCAGGCGGGCCGTGGTGAATGCAACGTTCTATGGGAGCTCTGGCTAGAGACAGAGATTCTTTCAGGCGGGCCGTGGTGAATGCAACGTTCTGTTGGAGCTCTGGCTAGAGACAGAGATTCTTTCAGGCGGGCCGTGGTGAATGCAACGTTCTGTGGGAGCTCTGGCTAGAGACAGAGATTCTTTCAGGCGGGCCGTGGTGAATGCAACGTTCGGTGGGAGCTCTGGCTAGAGACAGAGATTCTTTCAGGCGGGCCGTGGTGAATGCAACGTTCTGTGGGAGCTCTGGCTAGAGACAGAGATTCTTTTAGGCGGGCCGTGGTGAATGCAACGTTCTGTGGGAGCTCTGGCTAGAGACAGAGATTCTTTCAGGCGGGCCGTGGTGAATGGAACGTTCTGTGGGAGCTCTGGCTAGAGACAAAGATTCTTTCAGGCGGGCCGTGGTGAATGCAACGTTCTATGGGAGCTCTGGCTAGAGACAGAGATTCTTTCAGGCCGGCCGTGGTGAATGCAACGTTCTATGGGAGCTCTGGCTAGAGACAGAGATTCTTTCAGGCGGGCCGTGGTGAATGCAACGTTCTGTGGGAGCTCTGGCTAGAGACAGAGATTCTTTCAGGCGGGCCGTGATGAATGCAACGTTTGGTGGGAGCTCTGGCTAGAGACAGAGATTCTTTCAGGCGGGCCGTGGTGAATGCAACGTTCGGTGGGAGCTCTGGCTAGAGACAGAGATTCTTTCAGGCGGGCCGTGGTGAATGCAACGTTCGGTGGGAGTTCTGGCTAGAGACAGAGATTCTTTCAGGCGGGCCGTGGTGAATGCAACGTTCGGTGGGAGCTCTGGCTAGAGACAGAGATTCTTTCAGGCGGGCCGTGGTGAATGCAACGTTCGGTGGGAGCTCTGGCTAGAGACAGAGATTCTTTCAGGCGGGCCGTGGTGAATGCAACGTTCTGTGGGAGCTCTGGCTAGAGACAGAGATTCTTTCAGGCGGGCCGTGGTGAATGCAACGTTCGGTGGGAGCTCTGGCTAGAGACAGAGATTCTTTCAGGCGGGCCGTGGTGAATGCAACGTTCTGTGGGAGCTCTGGCTAGAGACAGAGATTCTTTCAGGCGGGCCGTGGTGAATGCAACGTTCTGCAACAGACATATGACATGGTGATGGTGTGACATATTCCATTGTTCATGAGATATATTCTTCCAATTTCAAATCTAGTTTTTGTTCTAACTTTTAACTTATCTTCTACATAAGGCAACCATACGTGGGTTATCTTTATGAAAATATCAACGTAAAGCTGCTGTATACAGAACAGGAAGTTAACGACGGATGTGAAACATATAAACGTACAATATGAAACATATAAACGTGCAATAAGAAACATATAAACGTGCAATAAGAAACATATAAACGTGCAATAAGAAACATAAAAACGTGCAATAAGAAACATATAAACGTACAATAAGAAAGATATAAACGTGCAATAAGAAACATATAAACGTACAATAAGAAACATATAAACGTACAATAAGAAACATATAAACGTACAATAAGAAACATATAAACGTACAATAAGAAACATATAAACGTGCAATAAGAAACATATAAACGTACAATAAGAAACATATAAACGTACAATAAGAAACATGTAACGCGGTGGAAATCGAATCCATGGTTTCTTCGAAGCTTTACCCTCCCCTGGTCTCTGGGTAGTGAGATCCGATGTCTAGCCCTCTCTGGGTAGTGAGATCCGATGTCTAGACCTCTCTGGGTAGTGAGATCCGATGTCTAGACCTCTCTGGGTAGTGAGATCCGATATCTAGCCCTCTCTGGGTAGTGAGATCCGATGTCTAGACCTCTCTGGGTAGTGAGATCCGATGTCTAGACCTCTCTGGGTAGTGAGATCCGATGTCTAGCCCTCTCTGGGTAGTGAGATCCGATGTCTAGACCTCTCTGGGTAGTGAGATCCGATGTCTAGACCTCTCTGGGCAGTGTGATCCGATATCTAACCCTCTCTGGGTAGTGAGATCCGATGTCTAGCCCTCTCTGGGTAGTGAGATCCGATGTCTAGACCTCTCTGGGTAGTGAGATCCGATGTCTAGACCTCTCTGGGTAGTGAGATCCGATATCTAACCCTCTCTGGGTAGTGAGATCCGATGTCTAGACCTCTCTGGGCAGTGAGATCCGATATCTAACCCTCTCTGGGTAGTGAGATCCGATGTTTAGACCTCTCTGGGTAGTGAGATCCGATATCTAGCCCTCTCTGGGTAGTGAGATACGATGACTAGCCCTCTCGGATAAAGGCGATAAACAGGTCCCGTATGCACTCTGCGCAAGTTGAAAAACAATTGACTATTGGAAATCGAAAAGAGTAGACCAAAAATGGCCGCTACCAGGGAAAAATTACGACAGTAGCTCTGAAGTAGGAGAAAATCTGCATGTGTGGCGAGGGACACATTAGCTTACGGCTGTCTATGTGAAAAATAGGAAAGGTGATATTTATGCGAATTTCAATCCCTCGCGACCTCGCTATAAATATAAGGTTGGTGAACGTCAACAAATAAAAAACAAGAATGAAGATAGAGGAAGACTGGGCAACCGTTTATTTTATGAGGGCTGGATCTGAAATCTAGGAAAACGCTGAGGGCCAGATACCATCACCTGATGAGGTCATATATAAATTACATAATTTACAATCTCAAGCGATTGTAATGTAAGACATATTTTAGTTATGGAGAATGGAAGTCAGAAAAGAGAGTGGCATGGAAGGGAGAAGAGTGAGAAAGAAAGAAGGAAGGGAGGGGAGCAAATTCAGCAATAAATTATAAATAGAAAACTTGCCGGTTTAATGAGAGGGTTGTGTGCTTGAACTTGATGCACAATGTTGTCCATGTTTAGCGGTATTTGACTAACAGCAGCCTGTGGTGTGTTTTCTTAATTTGTGTCAGTTAATCAATCTCTTGCTTTTGTGTCACCTTTTATTTATCGAATTTTGTTATCTCCCATGTGTGGAGTGTATAGCAGTTTTCAAACGAAACGCAAGGGCCGGTAAAATAGCTAGGCGTGCGAGTACTGACACGCGGGACGTAGATTGCTCACCTCTGGGATAGTAAGACCTAGAGAAGATTCACGAAGTCTTTCAATGATGCCCCAACGACACTCGGGGTTAATAGGATGAAGATGATTGTCTAATTAGATGATAACCTCTTGTCGTTAACTTGAAGTACATCATCATGAGTTTGTCCTTGTGAACTTTTTTTTCTTGATCTCTTTCACAGGAGCACCAGAACCACCCGTGGAAGTGCGCGTGAAGAGTTGTCATGGCAACACAGCAGAGATTTCCTGGCTGCACGGCAAGCCTAATGGGGCCGACATCTTGGGCTACACAGTGGAGTTTAATCTCTCGGAAAAGCCTGATGCTTGGTACGACTCGTACGAGGAATCTCCGGGAGAAAGCACGCAAGCGTTCGTCTCCCTTGCTCCCTACGGGACATACTCATTCCGAGTGAGAGCTCGAAATGTTGTCGGCTTGAGTCGGCCCAGCTCGGTAACCACGAGAGAATGTACGACACCCCCGGACAGACCAGACAGGAACCCTGGCATTGTCCGCACGCGCACCGACAAGAAAGGATACCTGGTCATAGAATGGGAGGTATGTTCAGCTGTGCTGCCCTCTTTCTTGTGTACCCTTCTTGTTTTTCTTGTGTGTGTCTGTTTATGTTCATCATCTTTGTCAGGTGACAGTTTCAGCTAGTGCTTCAGTCTCTTTTCTGATCGAGTAGGTAGATCTCAGCAGAAAGCACGAGCTTCGTATCACCGGTGACGATCCCTGGAGTAACTTTAGAAAGTTAGTTATTATTATTTCAAATACGGCAAAAGGTTATATTTACGAAATGTTATCTTGACAGCGGCATGCAACCTGTTCTTTTTAATTTTGAAGGATTTTTGTTTTTTGCTTTCATATCTTGAGAAATTTCTAGAGACTAGGGACTGAGTTTTATGAAATATATATTTATTTATCTATTTATAGGACATGATGTTAATCCATTTTTTCTCTGGCAGCAGTGTGTACAGGGGTCCCTCGCCGCACAGGCAGTTAACACAGTCTATCTATGAGCAAATTAGATCGTGGCACATGAATAACATAAGATCGTAGCACATGGAGAACATTAGATCATAGCACATGGAGAAAATTAGATCGTGGCAAATGGAGAACATTAGACCATGGCACATGAAGAAAATTAGATCGTGGCACATGGAGAACATTATATCGTAGCACATGGAGAACATTAGATCATAGCACATGGAGAACATTAGATCATAGCACATGGAGAACAACACATTAGATCGTAGCACATGGAGAACATTAGATCGTAGCACACGGAGAACATTAGATCATAGTACATGGAGAACATTAGATCGTAGCACATGGAGAACATTAGATTGTAGCACATGGAGAACAATGGATCGTGGCACGTGGAGAACATTAGATCGTAGCACATGGAGAACATTATATCGTGGCACATGGAGAACATTGAATCGTGGCACGTGGAGAACATTAGATCGTGGCAAGTGGAGAACATTAGATCGTGGCACATGCAGAACAAAATGAAAAACTGCAATGCAACATTCGAGGAAAATGTGACGATAAAACCAGAAGACAAGAGAGGCAGGAGAAAGACCTTAAGGCCAGACATAACAAACGCATCTTGTTCGTTCTGTGGTTGGATCTGTCGATCCAATATTGGCAGATTGAGCCACGAGAGAAGCTGTTCAGTAAAACAGCACCAGCATAAGATATTATAATAAAAATATATGATCAAACTACAAACAAATCGTGACTGCTTGCTACCAAGACGCCAAAGGCCATATATCTACACCATCATTGTGCGTGAAGCTATCACATGTAACGGTGTGATGAACTCAAAGAAATGATACGAGCTAAGCTTACTCAAAGTGGGGATACACAAATGTCTGCAAGGCATCCTTAATATAGTTCTCAATCAATGAACACAACTCGGAGTGTCTGCCACGAGAATGCAGCATAAGCGTATTACATATCACAGCAGCAAACTCGTTAATGCCAATTTATCACACTTTTCTTTTATCACAAACTGCGGACAGCATTACAGTCGTGTCACGAAGGCTTATATTAACACTTGCTATGCTCATCTGCCTCGCTGTGCCCCTGAAACAGAGCGATTAGCCAACAACTGAAGACGAGCTAGGAGTGCCCCCAGACGCCTCCGTAGATGACTGGTCTTCTTCTCTCCTAACGCTATCTATTGTCTCCGAAACTTGTCCTCGATGTGGAGATAAGCAATCCACAAATGATGAAGGCGCCGAGTGTCTTCAAGTTGTCTCCCCGCTGGCCGGAAGCGGGCAAGAGTACAGAGAAAATCCTGGAAACATGGCGGGGAACAAAGACGAACTGAAATTTTGATGTCGGAGGTGGGGGGGGGGATGGCGCTCAAAACAATCAACATGGTGCCTTGTGGGCAAGACTGGAGTTTATTTATTATTGACAGACATATGTAACATTTATTATTGACAGACATATAGAACATATGTTATCGACAGATATACACACTGATCCTTTCGAGCCGTAGCCGGCCCATAAGGCGTAGACCAAGATACACCTTCTCTTATCTGAATTTTTGTTCTAGCAGTTTTCTTTTAAAGATATTTTATCAAATCTCGCCATTTGTCTCTGTTCTGTGCAAGCAGCTCTATCTCATTGAGGGAGTCTAATCCTGCTGCTCTTGCCTCTCTCATCAATGTTCTTCTCAGTGTCTCCCTGGGTCTTCCTCTTTTTCTCTTACCTGTTGTTTTCCTATATGAGGGCTTGCTTTGCTATTCGGTTATTATCTCTTCTCATCACATGTCCAACATATGACAATCATCTTATCTTGATTACTGAAGATAGACAGATATATAGAACCTATATTATTGACAGACCTATCTTCTTCCTCTTTTCTCTCTTCACTGATACCTAAAAGATGTCGTGGTTTATATCATGTGTCGTTCTTGAGCTGCTCGAACTGTCTGAATTAGTGATTTTCCTTTGTTGTTACATGTCTCTGTCACTGCATCTATTCACAGACAGACCTATACAACATTTATTATTGATACTCCTTAAGAACATATATTGTTATTGACAGACCCATAAAACGTATTTATTATTGACAGACCTATAGAACATGTTTATTTTTTGACAGACCGATAGAACATATTTATTATCAACAGACCTATAGAACTTGTTTATTTCTAATAATTTCACACTTTTTTCTTGTTATATTAAAAGAAAAAGTAGGCAGCCAAACTGGAATTTTCTAATTTATTCCAGCGCTCAGATTTGTTTCCGACCACACAAAATATGGGGTCATGACGTCCCAACATGGTAACTAATGGCTGCCGGCGTTTGATTTGCTTGTCAACATTTGAAAGACTGCTATCGAATGCATTATTCGATGCTGCTATCAAGCAAAAAATATGGATTAGATATGAATGTCAAAAAGACTAAAATTATGATCATTAACCTAAAAAAAACATACTCTTAAACCAACAAGTGGATATCAAAGTTGAAGAAATAGACCTGGAGAAAGTTCAGAACTGCGACTACCTTGGACATACTATAACCAGTGATGGAAAATATAAAACTGAAATAAACAAAAGTATAGGAATGGTAAAAGTAATTTTAATACCATGAAAAATATATTAACATCAAAACAAATAACACCAGGGTTAAAACTAAGAATAGCAAAATGTTGTATCTTTTCAACATTCCTGTAGGGTGAAGAAACATGGACACTAAACAAGAAAACAGAACAGAAAATTGAAACATTTGAAATGTGGATTTATAGAAGAATAGGAAGAAGTGGGTGGAAAGAAAAGAAAACAAACGATGTATTACAACAATTAACAACGAAAAGAGAACTACTAAACACAATTCAAAGAAGACAAATGATATTTTGGGGGCATGTCAGCAGCCTACTAAAAGTAATCTTGAAAGGTAAAAGAGGCTGACGGAGACCAAGACTAACATGGACGAGTAACAGCAAAAGATGGACAGGTCAGCCTATGACAACCTGCACCATCAAAGCAAGAGACAGAGCGGATTGACGTTCCATGGTAGCCAACCTTCTATGCGGAGACGGCACCCAATGATGACTGTCCCAACTATCCTGACTAAATGTCAGACTAATCCTAAATATTCTTCTACTTTCATTCCTTGTTTCCCTTTCAGCGTCGAGGAGAGATATAATTTGCAGTCTTTTGCACTTCTGATGGCCTCTCCTGCTGTTATGTTTTCTAGTGTTTCTAATATTCCATTAATCTATCTTTTGTTCTTCTGTTGACCTCTGCAGTTGTTATCATTCATAGCATTCCTAATATTTCATCAATCCGTCATATTCGTGGTCGGCCATTCGGTCTCGTGTTCTCGTAGCATTTATTTAAGAATCGTTGTGTTGTGATTTGATCTATCTACCTCATCACGTGGCCAAACCAATATATCTGTTGTTTCTTTATATATTCTATGGTGGGGTTATTTTTTTTTTCTCAGTTCTTCATTTCTGATCTTATCTCTCAGACTGTTTCCTGTCGCTCGTCTGACACATTTCATCACGGTAGAGGTTATTTTTCTTATTGTTCTTGCATCTAGGGTCCAGGTCTGGCGTGGACAGCACAACGTTAGGATGAAGATTGTATTTTAAGGGATTTAAAAACACGGATAACGTCAGCCATGAACACAATAAGTTGAAAACTTTAGCCGGATGGTCGATGAATGAATGGGACACTGATTTATGTTGGAAACACTGAGAAGAGATTTTGCTTCCCGACTTTTCCCTATTTTTTGGTTAACTTTTAACATTGTATAATCTCACCTGTCTACATCTTCTGTTATTCTATAATCTCACTTGTCTACATCTTTCTGTTATTCTATAATCTCACTTCTCTACTGTTATTCTATATTCTCACCTGTCTACATCTTTCTGTTATTCTATAGTCTCACTTGTCTACATCTTTCTGTTATTCTATAATCTCACTTGTCTACATCTTTCTGTTATTCTATAATCTCACTTGTCTACATCTCGTCTGTACACGCTGTTGTTGCCTGCATCTTCGAGGTCTACATTTTCCTGTTGACACGTCTACCTCCCCCTATCTGTTTTCCTCCCTCAGTATCGATACCACTCTTTCACAAAAAAACAACCTTTCATCGACGACTCACGTGCATGTTATTTTCTCTCTCATCCAACTGAAAATGGAAGAATACCGGTTCCCCACCCCTCCCCACACACCTCAGTTTAATATTTTAACTGCATTACCAATCTATCTGCTAATCATAATTCTTAACGAAAGGAAAAAGCCAATAGTACACGATTATAGCTTCGAGATAAAAAAAAATATAGATTAAACAATCAGTCACTCGCACTGTTTTTTACCTCTCGTCCGGTCCTCGGGCGATAAACTGTAGCACGTGCATGTAACAACTTACGCTGGTGTAAGAGAACGATGCAGGGAAATGGTCGTGACTTTCTTTGGTCTCATTTCTTGTTTTATGATAGACTCTGACGAAACCAATCAAGTGCAAGATTTTGATAATAGTCGCTGGTACATTTTGGTGATAAACCACTGTTATTTACACTTGAACTTCCACTCTCTGGCAGCAAATTGATTGTAATTTTGCTTGTTTGGTTATGCTGTTTGTTCTTTGTGGCAGCTTTTTGTTTCTTGATAAGAATAGAACAGTAATTATTGAAGTCTGTGGTATAAAAAATGGAAATGACAAATTATAAAATGTTTATATGGGAAAGGAAAATAATGAGTCACAAGAATTCAAGAAGGGGAAGAGAAAAGCGTCAGAAATTATTCAGGAGGTTAGAGCGTCAGTGGCTTTACTTTTTTCACCTTTCTGAACACGTGGACAGTAGTACGTCAGACCGTCTTTCTATCCCGTAAATAAATATAAATATATACACATATATATATGAGTACCTACAATGGGCCACAAATTCGATCGGGAAAAATGGAATTGGTCTCTAGTCTACAGTAAACATATTCACTGACATCCAGTCTACAGTGCATTTGTTCACTGACCTCCAGTCCACAGTAAACATATTCACTGACCTCCAGTCCACAGTAAACATATTCACCGTGCTCTATTCTAGGGTAAACTAGACCTTTAGTCTACAATGGATCAAACATTCGGAAACAACAGAAAGGAGATAAACGTAGGCTAAGAGAGGTGAAACATAGGACATCACGAGGAGCACTCACGTCAAACGAACCAGGACTTTCCAGTTAGAGAGGTGAAACATAGGACATCAGGAGGAGCACTCGCGTCATAGCAAACGAACCAGAACATTCCAGTTAGAGAGGTGAAACCTAGGACATCAGGAGGAGCACTCGCGTCATAGCAAACGAACCAGAACATTCCAGTTAGAGAGGTGAAACATAGGACATCACGAGGAGCACTCACGTCAAACGAACCAGGACTTTCCAGTTAGAGAGGTGAAACATAGGACATCACGAGGAGCACTCGCGTCAAATGAACCAGGACATTCCAGTTAGAGAGGTGAAACATAGGACATCAGGAGGAGCACTCACGTCAAACGAACCAGGACATTCCAGTTAGAGAGGTGAAACATAGGACATCACGAGGAGCACTCGCGTCAAATGAACCAGGACATTCCAGTTAGAGAGGTGAAACATAGGACATCAGGAGGAGCACTCGCGTCAAACGAACCAGGACATTCCAGTTAGAGAGGTGAAACATAGGACATCAGGAGGAGCACTCGCGTCAAACGAACCAGGACTTTCAGTTAGAGAGGTGAAACATAGGACATCAGGAGGAGCACTCGCGTCAAACGAACCAGGACATTCCAGTTAGAGAGGTGAAACATAGGACATCAGGAGGAGCACTCGCGTCACAGCAAACGAACCAGAACATTCCAGTTTACTCAATAGCTCGAGTGTGTGGATTATTGAAGGCGTGATAAATCAATGATATGGAGAATCGCTATTTTGTATGCAGCTGATTCTATCCTCTACTTCACATAAAAGGTGAGCTTACCTACACCAGTTATGATGCACGAGCTTTAAGGATAACAGCGAGAACAATAACCTATTGTCGTGTGCACTTTAACAGCTCTTGCTCAGTGCTGGCCAGGTTACCCAAATAAGTTCAGGAGTTGAATAAAAGGTAATGAGACTTACATCAGGCTCCGATTACGTTACTGGGTGTGACAGGGGTCTCCTCTTGCCACGCTTTCTCCCTGTCAATACAATGCAAACAGGTCTTGTGCATCCTCATCTCATATATTCGATTTCGTTCACGACCTATATGGTATCGATGTTTATCGTTAATGACGACCTATATTGTATCGATGTTTACCATTATTAACGGCCTATGTGGTATCGATGTTTATCACTATTGACGACCTATGGGGAATCGATATTTATCATTATTGACGACCTATGGAGAATCGATATTTATCATTATTAACGACCTATGGGGAATCGATATTTATCATTATTGACGACCTATGTGGTATCGATGTTTATCATTATTGACGACCTATGTGGTATCGATGTCTATCATTATTGACGACCTATGTGGTATCGATATTTATCATTATTGACGACCTATGTGGTATCGATGTCTATCATTATTGACGACCTATGTGGTATCGATATTTATCATTATTAACGACCTATATGGTATCGATGTTTATCATTATTGACGACCTATGTGGAATCGATGTTCTGACGAACTTATCGATGCCCACCTTACTGTTTCCACGCAGCCACTCCACCGACTGTCATTCCACGGGCCCGGCTTCTGCTATTTTGTCTTGTGGAGAAGGAAGGGCAGCCTGGCCTGGAACTCTGCCACGGTCAATGGAACCTATACGTCTCGGTTCGAGCAGGAGGTGGACGAGGTATATGGGCTGTACGAGTTCCAGGTACGTTTGTGTTGGTTTACGAGTGAGGCTGCAACGTTTGTTGATGACATAGAGTTGCGCGTGTTGATGAGATAGGGGTCTCTGTGTGGATGAAAATGAGTTTTGTGTGTTGATGAGAAAGAGTTCCATGTGTTAATGAGATAGAGTTTCCTGTCTTGATAAGATAAAGTTTCGGGATTGATGAGATTGTGTTCCATGTATTGATGAGATAGGATTCCGTGTGTTGATGAGATAGGAGTATGTGTGTTGACGAGATAGAGTTTCTGATATTGATGAGATAAAGTTTCGGATCTTGATGAGATAAAGTTTCGGATATTGATGAGATAAAGTTTCGGATCTTGATGAGATAAAGTTTCTGATCTTGATGAGATAAAGTTTCGGATCTTGATGAGATAAAGTTTCGGATCTTGATGAGATAAAGTTTCTGATCTTGATGAGATAAAGTTTCGGATCTTGATGAGATAAAGTTTCGGATCTTGATGAGATAAAGTTTCGGATATTGATGAGATAAAGTTTCGGATCTTGATGAGATAAAGTTATGGATGTTGATGAGATTAAGTTTTGGATATTGATGAGATAAAGTTTCGGATCTTGATGAGATAAAGTTTTGGATGTTGATGAGATAAAATTTTGGATATTGATGAGATAAAGTTTTGGATGTTGATGAGATTAAGTTTTGGATATTGATGAGATAAAGTTTTGGATGTTGATGAGATAAAGTTTTGGATATTGATGAGATAAAGTTTTGGATGTTGATGAGATAAAGTTTTGGATGTTGATGAGATAAAGTTTTGGATGTTGATGAGATAAAGTTTTGGATGTTGATGAGATAAAGTTTCGGGTGTTGATGAGATGAAGTTTCGGGTGTTGGTGAGATAGAGTTTCGGGTGTTGGTGAGATAGAGTTTCGGGTGTTGGTGAGATAGAGTTCAGTGTGTTAATGAGAGAGTTGATAAACTTGGTCAAGGTTCGTTGATCTATTACAAGAAAGTATCTTCCCGACATTCTCTCACGCTGAGAAGGTATGTACTCTTGTTATGATTAATTTAGTTATGATCTCCAAGGTGGGATAGGGCTCAGGTGACGTACCTTATTTAATGTGACTGGTAACCACTGACGTCACTTTTCTATTTCAGGTAAAATCCCAGAATGACATGGGGGAAGCTCACCAACCGGCATTTGTCTACTCTGGGCGGAGCTTTGAAGCAGGTAAGATTCTTTAGTCCCCGGTATGTGGAGCTTTGAGGCAGGTAAGATTCTTTAGTTCCCGGTAGGTGGAGCTTTGAGGCAGGTAAGATTCTTTAGTTCCCGGTAGGTGGAGCTTTGAAGCAGGTAAGATTATTTAGTCCCGGTAGAAGGAGCTTTGAGGCAGGTAAGATTATTTAGTCCCGGGTAGAAGGAGCTTTGAGGCAGGTAAGATTATTTAGTCCCCGGTAGAAGGAGCTTTGAGGCAGGTAAGATTATTTAGTCCCTGGTAGGTGGAGCTTTGAAGCAGGTAAGATTCTTTAGTCCCCGGTAGGTGGAGCTTTGAAGCAGGTAAGATTATTTAGTCCCCGGTAGGTGTAGCTTTGAGGCAGGTAAGATTATTTAGTCCCCGGTAGGTGGAGCTTTGAAGCAGGTAAGATTATTTAGTCCCTGGTAGGTGGAGCTTTGAGGCAGGTAAGATTATTTAGTCCCTAGTAGGTGGAGCTTTGAGGCAGGTAAGATTATTTAGTCCCTGGTAGGTGGAGCTTTGAGGCAGGTAAGATTATTTAGTCCCTGGTAGGTGGAGCTTTGAGGCAGGTAAGATTATTTAGTCTCTGGTAGGTGGAGCTTTGAGGCAGGTAAGATTATTTAGTCCCTGGTAGGTGGAGCTTTGAGGCAGGTAAGATTATTTAGTCCCTGGTAGGTGGAGCTTTGAGGCAGGTAAGATTATTTAGTCCCCGGTAGGTGGAGCTTTGAGGCAGGTAAGATTATTTAGTCCCTGGTAGGTGGAGCTTTGAGGCAGGTAAGATTATTTAGTCCCGGTAGGTGGAGCTTTGAGGCAGGTAAGATTATTTAGTCCCTGGTAGATGGAGCTTTGAGGCAGGTAAGATTATTTAGTCCCTGGTAGATGGAGCTTTGAGGCAGGTAAGATTATTTAGTCCCCGGTAGGTGGAGCTTTGAGGCAGGTAAGATTATTTAGTCCCCGGTAGGTGGAGCTATGAGGCAGGTAAGATTCTTTAGTCCCCGGTAGGTACAGCTTTGAGGCAGCTAAGATTCTTTAGTCCACGGTAGGTGGAGCTTTGAAGCAGGTAAGATTCTTTAGTCCCCGGTATGTGGAGCTATGAGGCAGGTAAAATTCTTTAGTCCCCGGTAGGTAGAGCTTTGAGTGACGTATGTTTGTGCCAGGTATAGTAGCTGGTCATATTAGTTTACTTTGAGCGTGGTTTACAGACCGGTAAATCAGCTTCGTGGAGGCCATGAGTTTTGAGGCAGGTCAGTTGTGTTAGTCTACGCTGGGCCGGAGTTTTTAGGCAGGTCAGTTGTGTTGGTCTACGCTGGGCCGGAGTTTTGAGGCAGGTCAGTTATGTTAGTCTACGCTGGGTCTGGAGTTTTGAGGCAGGTCAGTTGTGTTAGTGTACGCTTGGGCGGAGTTTTGAGGCAGGTCAGTTGTGTTAGTCTACGCTGGGCCGGAGTTTTTTAGGCAGGTAAGTTGTCTTAGAGTACGCTGGGGCGGAGTTTTGAGGCAGGTCAGTTGTGTTTGTTTACTTTGGGGCGGAGTTTTGAGGCACTTCAATTATTTTAGGCTACGCTGGGGCATAGTTTTGAGGCAGGTCACTCATATTAGTCTACGCTGGAGCGGAGTCTTGAGGCACTTCAATTATTTTAGTCTACGCTGGGGCGGAGTTTTGAGGCACTTCAAGTATTTTAGTCGACGCTGGGGCGGAGTTTTGAGGCACTTCAATTATCTTAGTCTACGCTGGGGCGGAGTTTTGAGGCACTTCAATTATTTTAGTCTACGCTGGGGCGGAGTTTTGAGGCACTTCAATTATTTTAGTCTACGCTGGGGCGGAGTTTTGAGGCACTTCAATTATCTTAGTCTACGCTGGGGCGGAGTTTTGAGGCACTTCAATTATTTTAGTCTACGCTGGGGCGGAGTTTTGAGGCACTTCAATTATTTTAGTCTACGCTGGGGCGGAGTTTTGAGGCACTTCAAGTATTTTAGTCTATGCTGGGGCGGAGTTTTTTGGCACTTCAATTATTTTAGTCTACGCTGGGCGTAATTTTGAGGCACTTCAATTATTTTAGTCTATGCTGGGGCGGAGTTTTAAGGCACTTAAATTATTTTAGTCTACGCTGGGACGGGGTTTTGAGGCAGGTCACTTACGTTAGTCTACGCTGGGCCGGAGTTTTTAGGCTGGGCACTTATGTTAGTATACGCTGGGGCGGAGTTTTGAGGCAGGTCAGTTGTGTTAGTCTACGCTGGGCCGGAGTTTTGAGACAGGTCAGTTGTGTTAGTCTACGCTGGGCCGGAGTTTTGAGACAGGTCAGTTGTGTTAGTCTACGCTGGGCCGGAGTTTTGAGGCAGGTCAGTTGTGTTAGTCTACGCTGGGCCGGAGTTTTGAGACAGGTCAGTTGTGTTAGTCTACGCTGGGCCGGAGTTTTGAGACAGGTCAGTTGTGTTAGTCTACCCTGGGCCGGAGTTTTGAGACAGGTCAGTTGTGTTAGTCTACGCTGGGCCGGAGTTTTGAGACAGGTCAGTTGTGTTAGTCTACGCTGGGCCGGAGTTTTGAGACAGGTCAGTTGTGTTAGTCTACGCTGGGCCGGAGTTTTTTAGGCAGGTAAGTTGCCTTAGAGTTCGCTGGGGTGGAGTTTTGAGGCAGGTCAGTTGTGTTTGTCTACGCTGGGGCGGAGTTTTGAGGCATGTCAGTTGTGTTTGTCTACGCTGGGGCGGAGTTTTGAGGCACTTCAATTACTTTAGGCTACGCTGGGACAGAGTTTTGAGGCAGGTCACTTATTTTAGTCTACGCTGGGGCGGAGTTTTGAGGCACTTCAATTATTTAAGGCTACGCTGGGCGGAATTTTTTTTGAGGCAAGTCATTGATGTTAGTCTACGCTGGGGCGGAGTTTTGAGGCACTTCAATTATTTTAGTCTACGCTGGGGCGGAGTTTTGAGGCACTTCAAGTATTTTAGTCTACGCTGGGGCGGAGTTTTGAGGCACTTCAACTATCTTAGTCTACGCTGGGGCGGAGTTTTGAGGCACTTCAATTATTTTAGTCTACGCTGGGCGGAGTTTTGAGGCACTTCAATTATTTTAGGCTACGCTGGGCGTAATTTTTAGGCACTTAAATTATTTTAGTTTACGCTGGGGCGGAGTTTTTGGCACTTCAATTATTTTAGTCTACGCTGGGGCGGAGTTTTGAAGCAGGTCACTATGTTAGTCTACGCTGGTGCGGACTTTTGAGGCTGGGCACTTATGTTAGTCTACGCTGGGCGGAGTTTTTTTTTAGGCATTCATCATTATCAAATGTAATGGCTGCACCTACGTTATAACTTTGAATAGACAAGTTGGACAATATGTGATATTGTTAGTGCCTGTTGTATGTTCATGGTGGTTACACATCAGACAACAACACGACGCCTTACAATGTTTTTGACATGAACACAAATGGCTAAATAATTCCTGACAATGACATATGAGTGAGTCAACTTGATTAGATCGTCGTCTTATACAATTCTGATATTCCTAGTGGTGTACATAACATTTGGAACATTTCTTATTCTAATGTTTTTGAACTGATGCGCTCAAGAGGTTAACTCCGTTATTTATTTGAGGCATCTCTTCATACATCTTGCCTGTGGCGTTTCTACATCCTATATTTAATTTTATTAAAATAATATAACTCGATTTAAATTATTATATGCTGTTCTCTATCTACTTACTGTCAAACTACACAATCATTGCGATAAATTAACTATAAACATCTCTGGAATACAAAAAACTTATAAGTCTAACGTTGGAATTCTTCTGAACTAAAATATGTCTTCATGACTCGAGCTTGATAGGTTTGATTTAGAAAGTATCGTTCTGTCTTTTCTACATCTCTCTCTCTCTCTCTCTTTGCCATAACTTTGCTTATACATTCGGTTAAATACCCATGTCTCATTTGCCTAATTTATCGGCTGAGTGGCAGACTGTTGTTCTCTTAGCCAATCACAAAAGACAAAATTAAACTTATATGATTTTTGTGTCAAAGTTTGAAAAATAAAACTCCATCTAGACATTTTGGTATTTTTTAAAATATACTATTACAATATCATCAGGGCAGCCCCAACAACATGGACTGTCGTTCAGATATAGAAATTTTGTTCAGATCCTTCGTTTCTGAGTTTTAGTTATAAGGAGAAGATTGTAATGTGTTTTTGCAATGAAAAACAGAGAGGAAAGAAGGAAGGAAAGGAAGAAAGGGAAGGAGGGAGGGAGGAAGGGAAAGAGGGAGGGAGGGAGAAAGGGAAGAAGGGACGGAGGGTTGAAGTAAAGAAGGAAGGGAGGGGAAGGAGGGAGGCAGGAAAGGAGGAATGAAAGTGATTTCAATAAGAATAAAAGAAACAGTACAATTTAAAAAAAAAAAGGAAAAACTTAATTGAAAGTAAATAAGAAAAAAATTAAAGTAAAGAAGAAACGAAAGGAAGTAAGTAAATAAGTATGATACACGTAAACAAAATAATGTGAAAATAAACATGATATAACACATGAAATGTGCGATATTTTAATACAACACTTATTGTGTTATTTTTTTGGTTGTTTGAGTGTTTGCTAGTAGACACGATTATATAATCTTACGATTTGTAACCACTTGGAGTATAACTAAGGACTACAACAACTTGGAAAAACACAATTTAAGACTACAAGAATTTGAAATGCAACTTATAGTACAGTTAGAAATATAATTCAATACAATTTGGAATACAACTTAAGACTAAAACTTAAAACTACAGCAATTTGGAATATAACTTAATATGTATGGCCCATTTCGTCTTTCGGTGGTTTAGTAAAGGCTATTGTGTATTTTTTCGAGGTTTTGTTTTTGTCGAACAGCTTCTCTCGTGGTTGATTCTACCAATGTTTGACAAACACACGCGGCCACAGAATGAACAAGTCAGGCCAACTGATCCACAGGATTTTCCATCCTTTTTCATAAGTCTCTTCTCTTCTATGTTTTGCCATAGCAGTTTCAAATGATGTTATACCATTCATTATACATTCTCTCCATGATGTGCGATCACTTGCCAGATGTTCCAAGTATTTTCACAGATGGAGAAGTCATTCAGAGATGATTTACAGATATCTCTATATAGTAGTTTAGGTCTGCCGATTTGTCTTTTTCCGTGTGTTAGTTCACCATATAGTATTTGCTTAGGAATGCGGGTTTCTTCCATTCGCTGGACGTTCCCCCAGCCATCTTGAGACATGATCACCTACGCCAGCAGGCATGGTACTTGATGATAATTAATATTTATATTATAGCATAAAGTGACGATTTAATAGACATATTTGCTGCGTGCACTTTAGGTTATTTATCTACAAATGTATACCTATTTTTAATTAATCCCTTTCAGAACCTCGGATTACTGTAACCGGTTTCCTATTGGACCAGAACCGAACAATTACCCAGAACACAGCGCATTTTGTATGGGAGGCTATAGACCCACTAGATAGACGAATTCATGGCAAGTTTCGAGGCTATAAGGTAGGCAGGTTTCTCCAGGCTTACGAGAAGGTTCATTTTGTTGACAAGATCTCTCGCGATTATTCTTGTCTATTTTATTTTTAAAACAACAATGATAAAGTGCTCTCTGTGTTGATAATCGATGTTCCCTGGCGTCTCCGAATTATTGGTATCACAACGTTCTCACAGAACCCTAGGAGAAGTTTAGCAGAAAATTATTATTGTATTGTACTGTACTGTATTGTATTGTATTGTATTGCACTATACTGTACTGTATTGTAATGTACAGTACTGTACGGTACTGTATTGTATTGTATTGTATTGTATTGTACTATACTGTACTGTACTGTATTGTATTGTAATGTAATGTAATGTAATGTAATGTACTGTACTCTATTGAATTGTATTGTATGTAATGTACTGTACTGTACATTATTGTATTGTATTGTCTTGTAATGTAATGTACTGCACTGTATTGTATTGTACTGTACTGTACTGTATTGTATTTATTGTATTGTACTGTACTGTATTGTATGTATTGTACTGTACTGTATTGTATTGTATTGTACTGTACTGTACTGTATTGTATTGTACTGTACTGTACTTTGCTGTACTGAATTGTATTGTATTGTATAGTACTGTACTGTAATGTACTGTACTGTACTGTCATCAACATCAAGTAGTGGGCCTAGTGGCGTAGGTGATCATGTCTCTCCACAACTTTCGATCTCGGCAGCTATTTATAATTTCTGTTGTTGACCTTCTGCCAAGCCATTCTCTTAAGCTGTCTGTTAATTTTTCTCTTTGCTTCCTTCTATCTCTTCATCCCTCATTTTTTCCAGTTGTTACAATATATTCAAGTTGTTCTCTTCTCATTACATGGCCAAAAAATGATGATTGTCTCTTCCTAATATTGGAAATTAGCTCTCTTTTTGCTTTGACCTATTTCAGAACATCTTCATTACTCTTCTTAGCTGTCTATGGTATTTTCAACATTCTTCTGTAAAACCACATTTCTACAGACTCCAGTGATTTTCTAGTCTGTTGTCCTATTGTCCATGACTCGCATCTATATGTTAAGACTGGCTCTACGTAGCATTTATGAACTCTTTTTCTTGTGTCTATTGTCAAAAATGGATTGCATAGTATCTTCCTCATTTTTGGAAAGCTGCTTTTGCCTGAGCCATTCTGCATCTCACCTCTTTTGTACATCTTCCGTCTGAGGTTAACAAAGTTCCCAAATATTTACATTCATTTACCTGTTTTAATATTGTTCCACTTGTCTTTATTTTGCACTGAGGTGATGTCTTTTTCTTTGTTGTTACCATTACGTCTTTTTGCTATTAAGGCTGAGTCCTTTATTTTTGCTTTCCTTCACTATAATGTCCAACATTTCTTGTAACTCATTTTCACTCTCAGCGATTAATACTGTATCATCAGCATATCTTAGATTATTTATAGTATGACATCCAATTGTTATTTCAGGCATGCCCATTATATATCTTAAAATAATCACACTATGAATATTAAACAAATCTGGTGACAGCACACAACCTTGTCTAACACCTCTGTCAGTCTTCATGGCTTACATCTCTGTCAGTCATCCTGGCTTTTATCACTGTCAGTCATCCTGGCTTACATCTCTGTCAGTCATCCTGGCCATCATCTCTGTCAGTCATCCTGGCTTACATCTCTGTCAATCATCCTCGCTGTCATCTCTGTCAGTCATCCTGGCTTTCATATCTGTCACTCATCCTGGCTTACATCTCTGTCAGTCATCCTGGCTATCATCTCTGTCAGTCATCCTGGCTATAATCTCTGTCAATCATCCTGGCTATAATCTCTGTCAATCATCCTGGCTATAATCTCTGTCAATCATCCTGGCTATAATCTCTGTCAATCATCCTGGCTATAATCTCTGTCAATCATCCTGGCTATAATCTCTGTCAGTCATCCTGGCTTACATCTCTGTCAGTCATCCTCGCTATAATCTCTGTCAGTCATCCTGGCTTTTATATCTGTCCCTCATCCTGGCTTACATCTCTGTCAGTCATCCTGGCTATAATCTCTGTCAGTCATCCTGGCTTATATCTCTGTCAGTCATCCTGGCTATAATCTCTGTCAGTCATCCTGGCTTTTATATCTGTCACTCATCCTGGCTTACATCTCTGTCAGTCATCCTGGCTATAATCTCTGTCAGTCATCCTGGCTTTTATATCTGTCACTCATCCTGGCTTACATCTCTGTCAGTCATCCTGGCTTACATCTCTGTCAGTCATCATGGCTATAATCTCTGTCAGTCATCCTGGCTTTTATATCTGTCACTCATTCTGGCTTACATCTCTGTCAGTCATCCTGGCTTACATCTCTGTCAGTCATCCTGGCTATAATCTCTGTCAGTCATCCTGGCTTTTATATCTGACACTCATCCTGGATTACATCGCTGTCAGTCATCCTGGCTTTTATATCTGTCACTCATCCTGGCTTACATCTCTGTCAGTCATCCTGGCTTACATCTCTGTCAGTCATCCTAGCTATAATCTCTGTCAGTCATCCTGGCTATAATCTCTATCAATCATCCTGGCTTAGATCTCTGTCAGTCATCCTGGCTTACATCTCTGTCAGTCATCCTGGCTATAATCTCTGTCAGTCATCCTGGCTATAATCTCTGTCAATCATCCTGGCTATAATCTCTGTCAATCATCCTGGCTATAATCTCTGTCAATCATCCTGGCTATAATCTCTGTCAGTCATCCTGGCTATAATCTCTGTCAATCATCCTGGCTATAATCTCTGTCAATCATCCTGGCTATAATCTCTGTCAATCATCCTGGCTATAATCTCTGTCAATCATCCTGGCTATAATCTCTGTCAATCATCCTGGCTATAATCTCTGTCAATCATCCTGGCTATAATCTCTGTCAGTCATCCTGGCTTACATCTCTGTCAGTCATCCTGGCTATAATCTCTGTCAATCATCCTGGCTATAATCTCTGTCAATCATCCTGGCTATAATCTCTGTCAATCATCCTGGCTATAATCTCTGTCAATCATCCTGGCTATAATCTCTGTCAATCATCCTGGCTATAATCTCTGTCAGTCATCCTGGCTTACATCTCTGTCAGTCATCCTGGCTATAATCTCTGTCAATCATCCTGGCTATAATCTCTGTCAATCATCCTGGCTATAATCTCTGTCAATCATCCTGGCTATAATCTCTGTCTGTCATCCTGGCTATAATCTCTGTCAGTCATCCTGGCTATAATCTCTGTCAATCATCCTGGCTATAATCTCTGTAAATCATCCTGGCTATAATCTCTGTCAATCATCCTGGCTATAATCTCTGTCAGTCATCCTGGCTTACATATGTCCGTCATGGGCGCCATTCCGGAGTCCCCGCTCGATCCTCCAACACTTGATTGCTAGCTTCTCTTGTATTTGCTCCTGCAGCATTTTGTCATTTTACTGTTTGCCTCGCTGGCTCATCAAAACCTCCAGCCTGGTTGACCAGTGTGTCTCTCATTGCCTGGCTCCTGCCCCGTGACCATAACAGGTTTTTCAATATTTTGTGAAATCTCTGTCAGTCATCATGGCTTACATCTCTGTCAGTCATCCTGGCTTTTATATCTGTCACTCATCCTGGCTTACATCTCTGTCAATCATCCTGGCTATCGTCTCTGTCAGTCATCCTGGCTTACATCTCTGTCAATCATCCTCGCTGTCATCTATGTCAGTCATCCTGGCTTTTACATCTGTCACTCATCCTGGCTTACATCTCTGTCAGTCATCCTGGCTTTTATATCTGTCACTCATCCTGGCTTACATCTCTGTCAGTCATCCTGGCTTACATCTCTGTCAGTCATCCTCGCTATAATCTCTGTCAGTCATCCTGGCTTTTATATCTGTCACTCATCCTGGCTTACATCTCTGTCAGTCATCCTGGCTATAATCTCTGTCAGTCATCCTGGCTTATATCTCTGTCAGTCATCCTGGCTTACATCTCTGTCACTCATCCTGGCTTACAGCTCTGTCACTCATCCTGGCTTACATCTCTGTCACTCATCCTGGCTTACATCTCTGTCAGTCATCCTGGCTTTTATATCTGTCACTCATCCTGGCTTACATCTCTGTCAGTCATCCTGGCTTACATCTCTGTAAGTCATCATGGCTATAATCTCTGTCAGTCATCCTGGCTTTTATATCTGTCACTCATTCTGGCTTACATCTCTGTCAGTCATCCTGGCTTACATCTCTGTCAGTCATCCTGGCTATAATCTCTGTCAGTCATCCTGGCTTTTATATCTGACACTCATCCTGGATTACATCGCTGTCAGTCATCCTGGCTTTTATATCTGTCACTCATCCTGGCTTAGATCTCTGTCAGTCATTTTGGCTTTTATATCTGTCACTCATCCTGGCTTACATCTCTGTCAGTCATCCTGGCTTACATCTCTGTCAGTCATCCTAGCTATAATCTCTGTCAGTCATCCTGGCTATAATCTCTGTCAATCATCCTGGCTATAATCTCTGTCAGTCATCCTGGCTTACATCTCTGTCAGTCATCCTGGCTATAATCTCTGTCAGTCATCCTGGCTATAATCTCTGTCAGACATCCTGGCTATAATCTCTGTCAATCATCCTGGCTATAATCTCTGTCAATCATCCTGGCTATAATCTCTGTCAGTCATCCTGGCTATAATCTCTGTCAGTCATCCTGGCTATAATCTCTGTCAATCATCCTGGCTATAATCTCTGTCAATCATCCTGGCTATAATCTCTGTCAATCATCCTGGCTATAATCTCTGTCAGTCATCCTGGCTATAATCTCTGTCAATCATCCTGGCTATAATCTCTGTCAATCATCCTGGCTATAATCTCTGTCAATCATCCTGGCTATAATCTCTGTCAATCATCCTGGCTATAATCTCTGTCAATCATCCTGGCTATAATCTCTGTCAGTCATCCTGGCTTACATCTCTGTCAATCATCCTGGCTATAATCTCTGTCAGTCATCCTGGCTATAATCTCTGTCAATCATCCTGGCTATAATCTCTGTCAATCATCCTGGCTATAATCTCTGTCAATCATCCTGGCTATAATCTCTGTCTGTCATCCTGGCTATAATCTCTGTCAGTCATCCTGGCTATAATCTCTGTCAATCATCCTGGCTATAATCTCTGTAAATCATCCTGGCTATAATCTCTGTCAATCATCCTGGCTATAATCTCTGTCAGTCATCCTGGCTTACATATGTCCGTCATGGGCGACATTCCGGAGTCCCCGCTCGATCCTCCAACACTTGATTGCTAGCCTTCTCTTGTTTTTGCTCCTGCAGCATTTTGTCATTTTACTGTTTGCCTCGCTGGCTCATCAAAACCTCCAGCCTGGTTGACCAGTGTGTCTCTCATTGCCTGGCTCCTGCCCCGTGACCGTAACAGGTTTTTCAATATTTTGTGAAATCTCTGTCAGTCATCCTGGCTTAAATCTCTGTCAGTCATCATGGCTTACATCTCTGTCAGTCATCCTGGCTTTTATATCTGTCACTCATCCTGGCTTACATCTCTGTCACTCATCCTGGCTTACATCTCTGTCACTCATCCTGGCTTACATCTCTGTCACTCATCCTGGCTTACATCTCTGTCACTCATCCTGGCCATCATCTCTGTCAGTCATCCTGGCTTACATCTCTGTCAATCATCCTCGCTGTCATCTCTGTCAGTCCATCCTGGCTTTCATATCTGTCACTCATCCTGGCTTACATCTCTGTCAGTCATCCTGGCTTTTATATCTGTCACTCATCCTCGCTGTCATCTCTGTCAGTCATCCTGGCTTACATCTCTGTCAGTCATCCTGGCTATCATCTCTGTCAGTCATCCTGGCTTACATCTCTGTCAATCATCCTCGCTGTCATCTATGTCAGTCATCCTGGCTTTTACATCTGTCACTCATCCTGGCTTACATCTCTGTCAGTCATCCTGGCTTACATCTCTGTCAGTCATCCTGGCTTACATCTCTGTCAGTCATCCTGGCTATAATCTCTGTCAGTCATCCTGGCTATAATCTCTGTCAGACATCCTGGCTATAATCTCTGTCAATCATCCTGGCTATAATCTCTGTCAATCATCCTGGCTATAATCTCTGTCAGTCATCCTGGCTATAATCTCTGTCAGTCATCCTGGCTATAATCTCTGTCAATCATCCTGGCTATAATCTCTGTCAATCATCCTGGCTATAATCTCTGTCAATCATCCTGGCTATAATCTCTGTCAGTCATCCTGGCTATAATCTCTGTCAATCATCCTGGCTATAATCTCTGTCAATCATCTTGGCTATAATCTCTGTCAATCATCCTGGCTATAATCTCTGTCAATCATCCTGGCTATAATCTCTGTCAATCATCCTGGCTATAATCTCTGTCAATCATCCTGGCTATAATCTCTGTCAGTCATCCTGGCTTACATCTCTGTCAGTCATCCTGGCTATAATCTCTGTCAGTCATCCTGGCTATAATCTCTGTCAATCATCCTGGCTATAATCTCTGTCAATCATCCTGGCTATAATCTCTGTCAATCATCCTGGCTATAATCTCTGTCTGTCATCCTGGCTATAATCTCTGTCAGTCATCCTGGCTATAATCTCTGTCAATCATCCTGGCTATAATCTCTGTAAATCATCCTGGCTATAATCTCTGTCAATCATCCTGGCTATAATCTCTGTCAGTCATCCTGGCTTACATATGTCCGTCATGGGCGACATTCCGGAGTCCCCGCTCGATCCTCCAACACTTGATTGCTAGCTTCTCTTGTTTTTGCTCCTGCAGCATTTGTCATTTTACTGTTTGCCTCGCTGGCTCATCAAAACCTCCAGCCTGGTTGACCAGTGTGTCTCTCATTGCCTGGCTCCTGCCCCGTGACCGTAACAGGTTTTTTCAATATTTTGTGAAATCTCTGTCAGTCATCCTGGCTTAAATCTCTGTCAGTCATCATGGCTTACATCTCTGTCAGTCATCCTGGCTTTTATATCTGTCACTCATCCTGGCTTACATCTCTGTCACTCATCCTGGCTTACATCTCTGTCACTCATCCTGGCTTACATCTCTGTCACTCATCCTGGCTTACATCTCTGTCACTCATCCTGGCCATCATCTCTGTCAGTCATCCTGGCTTACATCTCTGTCAATCATCCTCGCTGTCATCTCTGTCAGTCATCCTGGCTTTCATATCTGTCACTCATCCTGGCTTACATCTCTGTCAGTCATCCTGGCTTTTATATCTGTCACTCATCCTCGCTGTCATCTCTGTCAGTCATCCTGGCTTACATCTCTGTCACTCATCCTGGCTATCATCTCTGTCAGTCATCCTGGCTTACATCTCTGTCAATCATCCTCGCTGTCATCTATGTCAGTCATCCTGGCTTTTACATCTGTCACTCATCCTGGCTTACATCTCTGTCAGTCATCCTGGCTTTTATATCTGTCACTCATCCTGGCTTACATCTCTGTCAGTCATCCTGGCTTACATCTCTGTCAGTCATCCTCGCTATAATCTCTGTCAGTCATCCTGGCTTTTATATCTGTCACTCATCCTGGCTTACATCTCTGTCAGTCATCCTGGCTATAATCTCTGTCAGTCATCCTGGCTTATATCTCTGTCAGTCATCCTGGCTTACATCTCTGTCACTCATCCTGGCTTACATCTCTGTCACTCATCCTGGCTTACATCTCTGTCACTCATCCTGGCTTACATCTCTGTCAGTCATCCTGGCTTTTATATCTGTCACTCATCTTGGCTTACATCTCTGTCAGTCATCCTGGCTTACATCTCTGTCAGTCATCATGGCTATAATCTCTGTCAGTCATCCTGGCTTTTATATCTGTCACTCATTCTGGCTTACATCTCTGTCAGTCATCCTGGCTTACATCTCTGTCAGTCATCCTGGCTATAATCTCTGTCAGTCATCCTGGCTTTTATATCTGACACTCATCCTGGATTACATCGCTGTCAGTCATCCTGGCTTTTATATCTGTCACTCATCCTGGCTTAGATCTCTGTCAGTCATTTTGGCTTTTATATCTGTCACTCATCCTGGCTTACATCTCTGTCAGTCATCCTGGCTTACATCTCTGTCAGTCATCCTAGCTATAATCTCTGTCAGTCATCCTGGCTATAATCTCTGTCAATCATCCTGGCTATAATCTCTGTCAGTCATCCTGGCTTACATCTCTGTCAGTCATCCTGGCTATAATCTCTGTCAGTCATCCTGGCTATAATCTCTGTCAATCATCCTGGCTATAATTTCTGTCAATCGTCCTGGCTATAATCTCTGTCAGTCATCCTGGCTATAATCTCTGTCAGTCATCCTGGCTATAATCTCTGTCAATCATCCTGGCTATAATCTCTGTCAATCATCCTGGCTATAATCTCTGTCAATCATCCTGGCTATAATCTCTGTCAATCATCCTGGCTATAATCTCTGTCAGTCATCCTGGCTTACATCTCTGTCAGTCATCCTGGCTATAATCTCTGTCAGTCATCCTGGCTATAATCTCTGTCAATCATCCTGGCTATAATCTCTGTCAATCATCCTGGCTTTTATATCTGTCACTCATCCTGGCTTACATCTCTGTCAGTCATCCTGGCTTACATCTCTGTCAATCATCCTGGCTTACATCTCTGTCAATCATCCTGGCTTACATCTCTGTCAGTCATCCTGGCTTTTATATCTGTCACTCATCCTGCTTACATCTCTGTCACTCATCCTGGCTTACATCTCTGTCACTCATCCTGGCTTACATCTCTGTCACTCATCCTGGCTTACATCTCTGTCACTCATCCTGGCTTACATCTCTGTCACTCATCCTGGCTATAATCTCTGTCAATCATCATGGCTATAATCTCTGTCACTCATTATGGCTTACATCTCTGTCACTCATCCTGGCTTACATCTCTGTCACTCATCCTGGCTTACATCTCTGTCACTCATCCTGGCTTACATCTCTGTCATCATCCTGGCTTACATCTCTGTCAGTCTTCCTGGCTTACATCTCTGTCAGTCATCCTGGCTTACATCTCTGTCACTCATCCTGGCTTACATCTCTGTCACTCATCCTGGCTTACATCTCTGTCACTCATCCTGGCTTACATCTCTGTCAGTCATCCTGGCTTACATCTCTGTCAGTCATCATGGCTATAATCTCTGTCAGTCATCCTGGCTTTTATATCTGTCACTCATTCTGGCTTACATCTCTGTCACTCATCCTGGCTTACATCTCTGTCACTCATCCTGGCTTACATCTCTGTCACTCATCCTGGCTTACATCTCTGTCAGTCATCCTGGCTTACATCTCTGTCAGTCATCCTGGCTTACATCTCTGTCAGTCATCCTGGCTTACATCTCTGTCAGTCATCCTGGCTTACATCTCTGTCACTCATCCTGGCTTACATCTCTGTCAGTCATCCTGGCTTACATCTCTGTCAGTCATCCTGGCTTACATCTCTGTCAGGCATCCAGCCTGGTTGACCAGTGTGTCTCTCATTGTCTGGCTCCTGCCCCGTGACCATAACAGGTTTTTCAATTTTTTGTGTTTTTATTGCAATGGCCTTTTCTGTTGAACTCTCTATCTTCACATTTTCTGTTGAACTCTCTATCTTCACATTTTCTGTTGAACTCTCTATCTTCACATTTTCTGTTGAACTATGTATCTTCACATTTTCTGTTGACTCTCTATCTTCACATTTTCTGTTGAACTCTCTATCTTCACATTTTCTGTTGAACTCTCTATCTTCACATTTTCTGTTGAACTCTCTATCTTCACATTTTCTGTTGAACTCTCTATCTTCACATTTTCTGTTGAACCCTCTATCTTCATATTTTCTGTTGAACTCTCTATCTTCACATTTTCTGTTGACTCTCTATCTTCACATTTTCTGTTGAACTCTCTATCTTCACATTTTCTGTTAAACTCTCTATCTTCAAATTCTCTGTTGAATTGTCTATCTTCTCATTTTCCGTTGTGAAAACAGTGGTAAAATGGGTTCGTTGTCAGGTAAAATACGTTCCAGTAAATTCAGTTGTAAAAATTATTTCATTTAGAGAGAGAGAGAGAGAGAGAGAGAGACACGTTTCAACAAGTCCAAATGTTTAAATAAGACTCGTGGAGTTAGCGGGTGAGTGCCAGATAATATTTGCAATCTTCAGTCCGAAGTGTTTGAACGTTTCTCATATCACAAACGTGATTTTGGAGATCTGGATGTGAGAGTAAGAAGCAACTGACCAATAAGAAAAGTTTAGATATGTGACCTATTTATAGAAATCTGTAGGATTCCCTCGCTGTGGGTCACGTCATCTAGCTGAATTGGATTCTAGGGTTTGTGTTTCAGATAATGCATGGTAGTGCTGTCTAACATTCTAGTTATGGTTATCTCATCTAGCATTCTAGTTATGGTTATCTCATCTAGCATTCTTGATATGGTTATCTCATCTAGCCTTTTAGTTATGGTTATCTCATCTAGCATTCTAGATATGGTTATCTCATCTAGCATTCTTGATATGGTTATCTCATCTAGCCTTTTAGTTATGGTTATCTCATCTAGCATTCTAGATATGGTTATCTCATCTAGCCTTTTAGTTATGGTTATCTCATCTAACATTCTAGTTATGGTTATCTCATCTTGCAGTCTATATATGGTTATCTCATCTAACATTCCAGATATGGTTATCTCATCTAGCCTTCTAGTTATGGTTATCTCATCTAACATTCTATATATGGTTATCTCATCTAGCCTTCTAGTTATGGTTATCTCATCTAACATTCTAGTTATGGTTATCTCATCTAGCCTTCTAGTTATGGTTATCTCATCCAACATTCTAGATATGGTTATCTCATCTAACATTCTAGATATGGTTATCTCATCTTGCCTTCTAGATATGTTTATCTCATCTAGCCTTCTAGTTATGGTTTTCTCATCTAGCGTTCAAGTTATGGTTATCTCATCTAGCATTATAGTTATGGTTATCTCATCCAGCCTTCTATCTATAATTATCTCATCTAGCATTATAGTTATGTTTATATCATCTAGCGTTCTAGTTATGGTTATCTCATCTAGCCTTCTAGTTATGGTTATCTCATCTAGCATTCTAGATATGGTTATCTCATATAAAACTTATAGTTATGGTTATCTCATCTAAACTTCTAGTTATGGTTTTCTCATCTAGCGTTCAAGTTATGGTTATCTCATCTAGCATTCAAGTTATGGTTATCTCATCCAGCCTTCTATCTATAATTATCTCATCTAGCCTTATAGTTATGGTTATATCATCTAGCGTTCTAGTTATGGTTATCTCATCTAGCGTTCTAGTTATGGTTATCTCATCTAGCATTCTAGTTATGGTTATCTAATCTAACATTGTAATTATAGTTATCTCATTTAGCATTGTAGCTATGGTTATCTTATCTAGCATTGTAGCTATGGTTATCTCATCTAGCGTTCAAGTTATGGTTATCTCATCTAGCGTTCTAGTTATGGTTACCTCATCTAGCGATCTAGTTATGGTTATCTCATCTAGCATTCTAGTTATGGTTATCTCATCTAACATTGAAATTATAGTTATCTCATTTAGCATTGTAGCTATGGTTATCTCATCTAGCACTGTAGCTATGGTTATCTCATCTAGCATTGCAGCTATGGTTATCTCATCTAGCGTTCAAGTTATGGTTATCTCATCTAGCATTCTAGTTATGGTTATCTCATCTAACATTGTAATTATAGTTATCTCATTTAGCATTGTAGCTATGGTTATCTCATCTAGCATTGTAGCTATGGTTATCTCATCTAGCGTTGTAGCTATGGTTATCTCATCTAGCGTTCAAGTTATGGTTATCGCGTTACTTCTCTACCGGCTTACTAAACTACAAGATGACATTACTTATCCTCATTTGTATTACTTTGACTCCCACAGGCAGAGATCACTTACTAAACTACAAGATGACATTACTTATCCTCATTTGTATTACTTTGACTCCCATAGGCAGAGATCACTTACTAAACTACAAGATGACATTACTTATCCTCATTTGTATTACTTTGACTCCCACAGGCAGAGATCACTTACTAAACTACAAGATGACATTACTTATCCTCATTTTTATTACTTTGACTCCCACAGGCAGAGATCACTTACTAAATACTGCCCTCATCTTTACCACTGCCAGCATTATTTCTCTTATATGGTTATATCGATCATGTAGTCTACAAGCTCTTATTTGGTCACGGTAACCATCCATTATGTAGTCAATATGGCTGATGGGCAGCAGGAACCGTTAAACGCTGTGTATGAAAAGTGTTCCTTGTTGCAGTTTCCTCATATTTCATGTCCGGTTTGCTGCAGGAGCTACTGAGTTAAGTTCTCTGTGCACACCGTGAGCTGTGCGTTTCGTCTGTTTTGATCATGTTTCGATATTCAGATTGTTTACGATGAATAATGATATCGTATGACGGGAAACAGTTGGCTGTTACTTTTTGTGCAGTTTCGCCTTATGTCTTTTGACGTGTGCTGAGACTGCTATGATGGAGACTACAGCTACCTTTCTTTGTTTGGGAGATGAGATATTAGTTCGGATGATTCCACTGGCACGAGCGGTTGAGCAATTATGGATTTTAATTCGTTTGCAGTGATACCGAGGCCTTCCATAACCAAATAACCATAACCATAACGTCCACCTGGTGTACATTACAAAACTTGACCATAACCATTTGTTGTCTAATTGCTCTTATTTAGTCACGCTCATCATCAATTAAATGAGCTGACCCCGAGCCAGCAATGTCCACTGGGGGTCGAGATCAACAAAGTAATCTAGAAATGCATTGTTGTTGTTACAGTCCGTTCACAAATTCGTGCCCACAGAGTTTATTAATATCTCGGAAACTTGTTTGATGAATTTCTGTAATTCTTTTTCGTGAAATCGTATTTTTGTCACCGACCTTCAGTCTGATTTTTTTTTGGCCATACTGTCATGCATTTAGGAAAGATTTTTGCTTATTTGAGGTATATAAAAATATTATTTTCTTGCTTGTCCTAAATTTGAAGATTTTACAATACCCACATTTGTTGTAATCAACTCACCATTTAAATAAAAAAGGCTAATTTCACGTGCACACCACACAATCTTTGCACCGTTTCGCACTCTTAACCTGTAAGACGCGCGCTACTCTGAGGTATTTTTTGTCATTTCATTTCCGGTTTCTTGTTAAATTTGTTCAGATGCGTATTTTGACAAAATATTTACTATTTATGAATATTCCTGTATGTGTGATAGTTTTTAAGCTGTTGTGAAGTGACCACTTGATTTTCAAAACCATGAAGAGTTTAAAGTGTTAATTAATCACCATGCAGAAGGTAACTATTATTGTACAATTTTGCAAGAATCTCAAAGGGGATGGTTATATTACGATATAAAAAAAAACCCAGAAAACAGAACACGGGCAGCTCTAAATATAGACAGAAAGTCTTTCAATCGATGGATAGGACAGAACTTTGACTGCAGAGGCGACGATCAAGCAAGGAAGAAAATGAAAGTTGATGATTTTGACAAAGATGTTATTAGACGTGAGATTTTGAAAATGTTTGATTCGAATCAACTAGTTACACTGCGCAAACTTAAAGTTCGACTGCAATTAGAATGTGATATTGAAATCTCAAAAATGACTCTTTGGAAGATCGTAAGAGGCGTTGGTTTCACTTTACGAAAATCTGCTAGTGGTAGAAATATTGTTTGTGAAAAAGCACACCTGACAGCTGCCCGAAGCAAATACCTGAGGCAGATCCGTGAGCGAGGAATGGAAGGCTACGATATAGTATATTTGGATGAACGTGGGTCAATGCTCATCATACATATGAGAAAGAATGGCAATCAGTTGACAGAGAAAATAAAAGAAACATTCCCAGCAGCAAAGGACACGCGTTATATTGGTACATGCTGGCAGTAGTGAGAATGGTCTTGTTAATGACACACAACACATTATATTGGTACATGCTGGCAGTAGAGAGAAGGGTCTTGTTAATGACACACAACACATTATATTGGTACATGCTGGCAGTAGAGAGAAGGGTCTTGTTAATGACACACAGCTTATTTTTCAATCAAAGTCTACAGACAATAGGGACTACCACGCTGACATGAATTGACGAATTTTCAGAGACTGGATAGAGAACACTCTACTCCCCATTCTGGATAGACCTTCATGTCTTGTAATGGATAATGCATCCTATCATAATGCGGTAGCACTAGAGGACAAAGTTCCTAATTCGTCAAGCACAAAAGATCAAATCATCACATGGCTTAGAAAAGTGTTTCCTTTCAAAACACCCAGTTAAAACCAGAGTTGTTGCAACTTCTCTAGACAAACTAAGAAGACAAAGTTATATTAAATTGATAAAATAATTGCAAAGTATGGCCACACATCTATTCGCCTCCCACCTTATCATTCGCACCTCAACCCAATAGAACTTGTGTGGGCTAAAGTCAAAGGGCAAGTTGCTGCACAGAACACAACGTTTTAAATGTGTGAAGTTAAAGAATTGACGCGTTATCCCCCTCTCAACGATAGACATTGAATACTGGAGGAAATGTGACGACCATGTGCTCAGAGAAGAGGAACAATACTGGAGAAAATGTGACGACCATGTGCTCAGAGAAGAGGAACAATACTGGAGAAAATGTGACGACCATGTGCTCAGAGAAGAGGAACAATACTGGAGAAAATGTGACGACCATGTGCTCAGAGAAGAGGAACAATACTGGAGAAAATGTGACGACCACGTGCTCAGAGAAGAGGAACAATACTGGAGAAAATGTGACGACCATGTGCTCAGAGAAGAGGAACAATACTGGAGAAAATGTGACGACCATGTGCTCAGAGAAGAGGAACAATACTGGAGAAAATGTGACGGCCATGTGCTCAGAGAAGAGGAACAATACTGGAGAAAATGTGACGGCCATGTGCTCAGAGAAGAGGAACAATACTGGAGAAATGGACGGCCATGTGCTCAGAGAAGAGGAACAATACTGGCAACGAGATGGATTGTAGTTTGTCCAACCGATAACAGTTGTTTAACCTCTTAGAGACTTCTGATTCGGAATGACATATGTATGACATGTGTACAATTTTGTTGATGACACTCTCACTATTTGCTGACTATGTGTGTTTGATGTTCTGGTTGTTCCATATATTTTGTTGATGACACTCCTGCTATTTGGTGAATATGTTTGTTTGATGTTCTGGTTGTTCCATATATTTTGTTGATGACACTCTCACTATTTGCTGACTATGTTTGTTTGATGTTCTGGTTGTTCCATATATTTGTTGATGACACTCTTACTATTTGCTGACTATGTGTGTTTGATGTTCTGGTTGTTCCATATATTTTGTTGATGACACTCTTACTATTTGCTGACTATGTGTGTTTGATGTTCTAGTTGTTCCATATATTTGTTGATGACACGCCTGCTATTTGCTGACTATGTGTGTTGATGTTCTGTTGTTCCATATATTTTGTTGATGACACTCTTACTATTTGCTGACTATGTGTGTTTGATGTTCTGGTTGTTCCATATATTTTGTTGATGACACACCTGCTATTTGTTGACTATGTGTGTTTGATGTTCTGGTTGTTCCATATATTTTGTTGATGACACGCCTGCTATTTGGTGAATATTTGTGTTTGATGTTCTGGTTGTTCCATATATTTTGTTGATGACACACCTGCTATTTGGTGAATATGTGTGTTTGATACGTTGGTCAAAGTTACCTATCTCTATGTCAAAGATATAAAATCAAATGAAACATTTTGCTCTCTTCAATGTGATACAAATACGCCTTTGGCTTGCATTGTTAGAAAATGAACATAATTTACAGTAAAATCTAATGTTTAGAGCACACGGTTTGATATTTCCCTAAAATTATTTATACAAAAACGATTTGTGCAAAATTCAGACTACCTTTGTACTTAAATGTTATAAAATCTGAAGGTCGGTGAAAATAGAAATAAAATTTCCTTAAAAAAGAATTACAGAAATTCATCGAACAGTTTCCGAGATAATTGATCAACAATGTGGGCACGAATTTGTGAACGAACTATATTTGTGTTTGTTTACTGGTTCCTTTATTTTGCACATTTTATCATATTTCTTTTCTTCTGCGTGAAAGTTGAATACACAAGATCTGTTGACATTCACAGCTTTAAATGAGGGAATCCATAGTGAGGACTTTAGAGCTTGACAACAAATATAAAAACTAGAGTTTTAAAATCAAAGATCGACAACTCTAGAAGTTTACAATAAAGATCGACAACTCTAGAAGTTTACAATAAAGATCGACAACTCTAGAAGTTTACAATAAAGATCGACAACTCTAGAAGTTTACAATAAACATCGACAACTCTAGAAGTTTACAATAAAGATCGACAACTCTAGAAGTTTACAATAAAGATCAACAACTCTAGAAGTTTACAATAAAGATCGACAACTCTAGAAGTTTACAATAAAGATCGATAAAAAGATCTCTATAATTATTTACCGAATAGTGGCATAGTGATTGACAGGGATTTTGTCTGATTTCGAGAAACGGGGGGTTTGGTACAGGTAGGATGAAACTGTTGAGAACACGTATCAGGAGTGTGAGTCCTAGAAAACATGATGAAACGTCACACTTTGCGCCACCTTACCTGAGTGCCTGCCCTGAGTGTGGCCAGGTCGATTGTTGGCTGTAATGAACCATCGCTCCAAGTGTGTACCGACGTACAAGCGCCACTTTCATAGGCGGGGTAATAGTTATGGATGTTCCTCAAAAACCCAGGAGATTATTCCAAACTCGACATCACCTGAGTCGGGCCGCGGTATTTTAAGTAATTAGTAGCCATTTTTGACAAGCCACCACTACTCCAATGCCCTCCCCTATATTTTAAAATGTAGAACACGTATATTGTGTAGTTATAACTAGTTGTCAATACGCTTGTTTGTGATCAACTACAGTGTCTACAAGACACAAAATGGCGCTCTATATTTGGTAAAGACGGACTCGAACTGCTTCCATCACACACACTTAGAGTATGTGCAGCCTAGATCTCCAATACACGAGTTCCATGTAGTGTTTAATGTGATTTGTGTCTAGAGGACGGGGTTATCAGCCCCTATCGCAGTTATCCTCACACGTTATTGAGTTATTTGCGGGTCATCATCATTGAACTCTGAACATGTCCATAGGTGCTCAGATCCCCTCCTCAGCAAGTCTCGAAGTGTCTAGCGATTGGCAACTACAGTTCTGTGTTGGTTGATTAGTCTTCTTCCACGCCCACTAAGTTTCTCGTTTCTGGCTGTGCCCATCTTAACTCCCATCTCTTTCATCCGAATGAGTGACGTGGACTCATGGTTGTCGAAGTCCTGTGCCCTTGCCACATCTCGGAGGGCATTGATGACGTCCGTCCGATCCATTGGTTGACAGTCTTCAACGACAGCGCAGTTAGCCAACATGTCCGCTCCTTTTTTCCCCTTACTCCCGCATGTCCCGGGAAGTGGTCGCACATATGTAGCCTTTGGCGTCCTGACAGACGGCTGTAGCAAGCAACCATAAGTCAGTAGTTGGTCAAATATTAGTGTCTTATGTTGGATATTGGTTCCGCTGAACAGCATCTCTCGGGGCTGAATTTGCCAATCTTGGATAGACAGATCCGACCACAGAATGAAAACGATGTGTTCGTGGTGGCTGCCCTCGTCTCCTTCCTCCTGCGCCTTTTTTGTCTTCTCAATTTGATATCAGCACTGCCTCGAAAGTTGCTGTACCATTTTGTATTTTTGCTCTCCATGTGCTACGATCTGCAGCCAGATCTTCCTCGTTTCTTTCACTGATAGAGAATTTACCTAAGGAGGCCCTGAAAATATCTTTATATTTCAGAACTGGTCTGCCCTTCGGACTCTATTTTATCCCTAATATCACCATGGACGCCGACGGAAAGAGACCAAAGGGTAGACCATTCCTGGCACGTGACCAAATGTGATGTTTTTATTCCGTGACTTCCCCAAGATGGTTGATCAGTCAAACATCCGGTTACCTGAACACCATTCCCGGAGATATCATTCACAGACTATCCCAGGGTTGGTACACACTGTTAATATCTCCATCTCCTCTCCTCAGGAAGATTGTCCTTGCTCCTCCTCTCTTTCTTTGCGGAGTCCACTTGATGGCCATTGTGATTGTTTCTCTAGGATCCCTAGTCACAAAACTGACCAACTCCATCTCCTCCCAGTTATCACTGTACTAGTCTCCTCTTGACTTGCAACTGTTGTTGCAGCAGCTGTATTTGATCTACCATGGCGAGAATGTTCCCCAAGGGACAGATACAATGACGACATCCGTGACGTGTCAGTTCACCAAAAACCATGTCCGCACTGAAAGCACCAACTCTCAGAAACTCTTAGTTTATAGTATTTTTGTGAGTCTTTTTTAAGTGGACATGCCAACATTGTTTAGAGTGGTCGAAGACATTGTGCCAGCATTTCTCTTTGTGCTGATATCTTTGCTTGCTTCCACATCTCGTGTTGCTGCTATGCTTCCCAACAAATGGTTAGTGCTAATTTTCAAATACGTTGCTATCTACAAACATAACAGTTCGGGAGAATATAAATATACAGTTGCATTATTATTATCAAAATCATCATCGTCGTTATTATCATCATCATCATCATCACGCAGATCTAACCAACAGTTAGTGTTGTTGTATTGTTGTTGTTTGTGTTGTTGTTGTTTATGTTGTTGTTTGTGTTGTTGTTATGTTCTTCTTGTTGTTTGTGTTGTTGTTGTGGTGTTGTTGTTGTTGCTGTTGTGTTGTTGTTGTGTTGTTGTTGTTGTTTTTGTGTTGTTGTTTGTGTTGTTGTTGCTGCTGTTGTTGCTGTTTGTGTTGTTGTTGTTGTTGTTATCGTTGTTGTTGTTGTTTGTGTTGTTGTTATCGTTGTTGTTGTTTATATTGTTGTTGTGTTGTTGTTGTGTTGTTGTTGTTGTTGTTGTTATTGTGTTGTAATGTTGTTTGTGAGTTGTTGTTGTTGTTGTTTGCTAACCATCTCAATGTTGGTAATTTTCTTCAGATTTTGTACCGGAAGTGGGATGACAAGGATGTTAAAGAGGTGTCCATCCCCTGGTCTGGCCTCAATATGGAAGTAGGTCAGCAGGCCAGAGGTTCTGTTTCAGACCTGCCAGCTTACTCCACCTTCAAGGTGCAGGTCGTTGTCGTGAACACACACTACCAGGGTCCGCCCAGTGAGACCATCGACGTGTTCACGCCAGAAGGAAGTAAGCTATTTCTTCTCATTACTCTCTAAACCAACAGTTTTCAACTTGTGTACCATTTAAGCTCCCATTAACTGTTGGGTGAATCAACCTACTGATAGACGTTAATCGTGTTGTATGTTAATTCATTGCCACCTATACTAAATGCCTGCTCGCTAAGGGGACCCACCCACAGCTTGTGACGTATTCTGCATTTCATTCAGGGACGATTGTGGTAAATTGACATAGTTGAAGTCGTCACAAGCTTGAGGTGTTTTCGGGAAAGTCCATTCAGACCTTCGGCTTTCAATATCGGTGGCAATGCTGAATGTGTGGACAAGTAGTCAAACGAAAATAGGATTGATTTATGGGTATGTGTTTCTATAAACAGTAGGATATATATATATATATATATATATATATATATATATATAGCATTGCAAGTAAGGTCAGACGGTACATTTAGAAAAAGCTAAATGAGAAGTGTACACATAGAGAACTTGTCGGTTACACATAGAGAACATACAGAACTTGTCGGTTATACATAGAGAACATTATAATGTTGTTTGTATTTGGTCATAGGAACGTTGTCTATGTTTGGTCGTAGGAATGTGTCTATGTTTGGTCGTAGGAATGTTGTCTATATTTGGTCGTAGGAATGTTGTCTATGATTGGTTGTAGGAATGTTGTCTATGTTTGGTCGTAGTAATGTTGTCCATGTTTGGTTGCAGGAATATTGTCTATGTTTGATCGTAGGAACGTTGTCTATGTTTGATGGTAGGAATGTTGCCTATGTTTGGTCGTAGGAAGGTTGTCTATGTTTGGTGGTAGGAATGTTGTCTATGTTTGGTTGTAGGAACGTTGTCTATGTTTGGTTGTAGGAATGTTGTCTATGTTTGGTCATAGGGACGTTGTCTATGTTTGGTTGTAGGAATGTTGTCTATGTTTGGTCATAGGGACGTTGTCTATGTTTGGTCGTAAGAATGTTGTCTATGTTTGGTCGTAGGAATGTTGTCTATGTTTGGTCGTAGGAATGTTGACTGTTTGGTCGTAGGAATGTTGTCTATATTTGATAGTAGGAATGTTGTCTATGTTTGGTCGTAGGAATGTTGTCTATATTTGGTAGTAGGAATGTTGTCCATGTTTGGTCGTAGGAATGTTGTCTATGTTTGGTCGTAGGAATGTTGTCTTTTGGTCGTCGGAATGTTGTCTATGTTTGGTCGTAGGAATGTTGTCTATGTTTGGTCGTAGGAATGTTGTCTATGTTTGGTCGTAGGAATGTTGTCTATGTTTTGTTTGTTAAGAATAGTTTCTATGTTTTGTTTGTTAATGTTGCCCACTCAACTACATGCGAGCTTGACCAGTTGTTCTGGTCTTTCATCTGTCACGCATTCATACTGAACGTTCAACTTTTCTTCTTTCCTTTCTCATTTATCTTTCATATTCCAAGTCTGGCTTGTTGCAGGAGCTACTGAGTAAGTGCTCTGTGCACACCGTGAGCTGTGTGTCTCATCCGTTTTGATCATGTTTCGATATTCCAATTGTTTACGATGAATGATGATATCGTATGACAGGAAAAAGTTGGCTGTGTTCACTTTCTGTGCGATTTTGCCTTATGTCTTTTGGCGTGTGCTGAGACTGCTACGATGGGGACTACAGTTACCTTTCTTTGTTTGGGAGATGAGATATAATTCGGATGATTACGCTGGCACGGGCGGTTTGAGCAATTATGGAATTTAATTCGTTTGCAGTGATACCGGGGCCTTCCATAACCATAACCATAACCGAATTTATCCTTCAGCGTCGAGGGGAGATATCATTTGCGGTCTTATATAATTCTGTTCATCTCTCCTGCTTTTATGTTTCCTAGTGCTTCTAAACCCCATCGATCCATCCTTTTCGTAGTCTGTCTTGGGTCTGGTGTTATCACAACATTTGTTGAAGGTTCGTTGTGTTGTGATTTGATCTGTCTGCCTTGTCACGTGGCCAAACCATTGTATATGTTGTTTCTTTATATGTTATATGGCTGGGTTATTCCTAGCTTTTTTCTCAGTTCTTCATTTCTGATCATACTTCTCAGGCTGTTTCGTGCCGTTTTTTTAAACACATTTAATTCAGTAGAGGTTATTGTTCTTGCATCTACGGCTAGGATTGGCATTGGTAACACAACGTTGGAAAGAAAGATTGTATTGTACCTGTTTTTTATCTAGAGTTTTTTTTTTACCTTGTTGGACAATAGTGGCGATAACTGTCTAGTGATTTCACAAGCTATGTTGCATCTTGAGTGTCTACTTCTGCTGTTTTTGAATTACCGTTTGTCACTAGACTGCCTAGATATTTCAATTCCTCCACTCGAATGTAACGTTTATTTATATTCCGTCTTCTATATAACTAGACTCTCGATCTAGCTAGCCTGATAACTTAAATCAATTGAGAAAACAAACAGAACTCACTAAACGAGACTCGATTAGGACTTTGAAACGTTAGGACTCAATACTTCCGACAATATACTGCATTACTAGAGGATCATATCCAACAGTAATTGGTTCCTGAGCCTGGCGTGGTTTGTTTAACAAATTATGTCAGAAGTAAAACATTTGTTAGTGGTATTTGTTGTATGTTGTATCTGTTGTATGTTGTATCTGTTGTGTGTTGTATTTGCTGCATGTTGTTTTTGTTGTAAACTGTATTTGTTGCATATTTCATGTGTTGTACTTTGTATATTGCATTTGTTGTATATTGTATTTACTATTAGTAGTATTTGCTGTATGTTGTATTTAATGTATGTTGTATCTTCTGTATGTTGTATTTGCTGTATGTTGTATTTACTGTATTGTATGTTATATTTGTTCTGTGTGTATTTGTTGTGTGTTGTATGTGCTGAATGTTCAATTTACTGTATGTTGTATTTACTGTATGTTCTATTCACTGAATTTTCTATTTACTGTATGTTGTATTTGCTGAATGTTCTATTACTGTATGTTGTATGTGCTGAATGTTCTATTTACTGTATGTTGTATGTGCTGAATGTTCTATTTACTGTATGTTGTATGTGCTGAATGTTCCATTTACTGTATGTTGTATTAGTGTATATTCTATTTTATGTAAGTTGTATTTGCTGAATGTTCTATTTACTATTTGTTGTATTTGCTGAATGTTCTATTTATTGTTAGTTGTATTTGCTGTATTGTATGTTATATTTATTCTGTGTTATATTTGTTGTGTGTGTATTTGATGTATGCTGTATTTGTCAAGTTGTCAACAAATTCTCGTTGATCTCCCCAGCACCTACAGCCGTCCAAGGCTTGTTTGCTGACTCGGTGACGCACGAGAGCGTCACGTTAAGATGGCTACCCCCAGAGAGACCTAATGGCATCCTGACAGGGTTCGATATTGGCTACCGATCCGGTGAGTTGATACTACCTGTTGTAAGGGTTGATCGATGAGTTGATACTACCAGTTGCAAAGGTTGATCGATGAGTTGATACTACGGTTGCAAAGGTTGATCGATGAGTTGATACTACCGGTTGTAAGGGTTGATCGATGAGTTGATGTTACCGGTTGTAAGGGTTGATCGATGAGTTGATGTTACCGGTTGTAAGGGTTCATAGGTGGCATGATACTGCTGGTTGTAAGGGCTGATCGATGAGATGATACTACTGATTGTAAGGATTTCTTTGGTAGGGCTATGAATATTGATTTGAGCATGCTCTCTGGTATATATCCGCTGTTGTAGATATTCAATATTTTTGTTATTATTTCTATTCCAAAATCACTCATGGCTTCAATCTCTTCTTTAGTTATATTATCTGGTCCAGGAGCTTTGCCTGCTTTCATATTGCGCATGGCATCGTCCACTTCTTCTCTGAGTATTTCTGGTCCTTCTCCATTATCCTTAAT
Source organism: Megaustenia siamemsis (assembly GCA_032433765.1). Classification (NCBI taxonomy): domain Eukaryota; kingdom Metazoa; phylum Mollusca; class Gastropoda; order Stylommatophora; family Ariophantidae; genus Megaustenia; species Megaustenia siamemsis. The sequence continues at coordinate 86,057,085 of JAVIAB010000125.1, read as the reverse complement.
ATTTACTTCCGTTCGTTCATCATTATAAAGATCTTTAATGTATTTTTGTCCATCGTTCCCTTATGTAATCAACATATAGTGGCTTGTAATAAATAAATAGCGACATGTAATAAACAAATAGCACGATTGTAATCAACAAATAGTCGCATGTAATCAACAAATAGCGACATGTAATCAACAAATAGTGGCATGTAATCAACATATATAGCGGCATGTATTCAACAAATAGTAGCGTGTAATGAACAAATAGTGTCATGTAATAAACAAATAGTGGCATGTAACCAACATATATCTGCATGTAATCAACAAATAGTGGCACGTAACCAACAAATAGCGACATGTAATCGACAAATAGTGGCATGTAATCAACAAATAGCTACATATAATCAACAAATAGCGACATGTAATCGACAAAAGGAGCTACGGATAGCTGTGTCACAATGACCCCTGTTAGCAAAGCTGAAAACATCACGCCATTTGGAGGTTCTCAGAGAAGTTCAGCCGGTAACCTTTTCAATATGAATAGATGGCTATGGTCCACGCGTGTCATTGATCTCATTTGTGTTTTTGGATTGTCATTCCCTTCCAGGGTCGAGCACAACTTTAAAATGGTTGACCAGCCGTTCATTTGTTTGTCAAATCAAATAATGATGAAAGTGAATGTTCTTTGCAAAATCATCGATTATCAGCGACGATAACGAAAACATCAAGCTACAGGAATCGTCAGTGTTCACGCACTTTGTTGTTAGAAAATGAACGAACACCTATTTGTTTGCCCAGTGTGCTTTTGTAACAATCTTGCCATGTGTGAAACACTGAATTATTTACGTCATAAAATGAGTCTCTGTCAACCCGATGACGTCATCTGACCTGCCTTATTTTGGTTGACCTTCTCAACTTCTATTCTCGTCGACGCTTGTGATGTCAACAGTACAGATGTGAACAGAATCATTGTCGAACGTCAGTCTTTACAGAAAGTTGACGGGGAACTGTGACTCCACCACCTTCCATCTGAACGTTACTAACAAAACACAATAATGAACCAGGAATTCTCTCACTAGCCTTCTTGGTTATGGATTTGGTCATGGAAGGCCCCGGTATCACTGCAAACGAATTAAAATCCATAATTGCTCAACCGCCCGTGCCAGCGTAATCATCCGAATCTCATCTCCCAAACAAAGAAAGGTAACTGTAGTCCTCATCATAGCAGTCTCAGCACACGCCAAAAGACATAAGGCGAAACCGCGCAGAAAGTGAACACAGCTAACTTTTCCCTGTCATACGATATTATCATTCATCGAAATCAATTGGAATATCGAAACATGATCAAAACGGATGAGACACACAGCTCACGGTGTTCACATATCACTTAACTCAGTAGCTCCTGCAACAATCCGGACTTGGAATATGAGGAAACTGCAACAAAGAACAATTTTCACGCATAGCCTTCAATTGTTCCCGCGCCGCCTATCCACCATATACAGGAAGTTCACGTCCTCTTGAAAATGATGATCGTCATATTTTAAAAAAAATGTAGATCGCTTGATGATGTTAAGCCATCGTTGTTGACTCCAATTCCGAACATATAGACACACAGTTAGTCGTCAGATTATCCCCTTCGCACATCAAACAACCGACCGTAAGATTAGCGTACGGCCGGTCTAGAGTCTAGGGATATACGATGAAACCTTTATGATGACGTAGTACACAAAAAAGTCGTACACACAATTTCGCTCCCTTTCGATTTCTGATTACTCTAGTAAAAGCAGCCAAGACGAACAAAATACTGTGCATACTCCTAAAGAGATAAAACTGCGGCTGACGAAGTAGTTTACATTCATAAGTAACATGGAAATAACTTGTGTCAAGGAATTCCAACAACGGCCATGAACAGCACCAATGTGACGTAAAGCGCAGATCAAGTCTAGGCGTTGGAAGGTCGCATTGACAACACTTGATTTAACTAGCCTTCTATCCGAATCCACACTCTGTTCCAAACTCATCGAACTCCACCTCGTTTTGGGTGTGCAACCCTTCCTAGTAGAATCCCTTAAACGTATCTGACCTATATTTGACTTTGTTACAGTGTCCTACTTCAACTATTTGGCAATATAATCCAGGTATAACTCTATTCTACAGCTAACTCATTCTTGTAATCTACTAATTTTCTCGGTCCAAACCATCCTGATGTTAACGTCCGCTCTCCTGGGTCGCTGGACTTGGATCTCCCTGAACAGCTGATCACGCTCTTTATCCCGCGATTTTGATTGGCTGTCACGAATCTCTGTATGATGACATGGTGAACCTTGTACCTTCTAGAACTTTCCACGGTTCCTTTATCCAAAACCTCATAAGTAAATTAGCTCTTGAAGCTGTAACCAGTGGACATACTTCTCTACATTCTCTTCACCCCATTACACTGTGATATCAACTCCAACAACGATGTAGAATGAAGGAATGAAAATTCAAATAAATGAAAATACAAATAAATGAAAATACAAATAAATGAAAATACAAATAAATGAAAATACAAATAAATGAAAATACAAATAAATGAAAATAAAATGATGTTCTTGTCCAGTTATAGGTAACCGCCTTGGGCCGCTGACCAATGTCAAGTCGCAGGCGAACTCTCACCTCAGGCTGCAGGCCCGGATAAACATGCTGAGGCCCAACCACCGGTACCGCTTCCACGTGTGGCCAACACCAGAGCTGGCAGTGGGACATGTCTTACATAGACGTTCATACAACCAACCTGACTCTGGCTGTGGGTAGGTCCTTCTCTGATTTTTATCATAGAGAACATTTGTCATGGTCTCTCATGTACACGACTTTTGGCTTTATATTAGGTATGTTCTATAGAACATTTATCAGTGCTATTTGTCTCTCATATACAGGACTTCTGACCTTATATCATGTCGGTTCTATAGAACATATGTCATTGCACCTTGCCTCTCGTGTACAGAATTGTGACCTTATATCATATCTGTTATATAGAACATTCGTCATTGCTCTGGTCTTTCATGTACAAAACGTTTTCTGTCCATGTTTGATATCTGGTCTTTATTGCTCTATAGTACATCTGTCATTGCACAATAGTACTAAAATAAAGCAATTGCACGTGTGTGTGTGTGTCTGTGGGTGTGTGTGTGTGTGGTAACCTGTATAAATGAGTGCTCGTGTTACGTCACATTGAATAACCACGCCCTCTAGTATAAGTGATGTGCCGCTGCTCTACTATTGCCCAGTGAAGATAAATCTACACACGTCACTCACAGTCCGTCCGCTTCTCTGCTGCGATTGGTCTGCGTCAGTGGCTTGAAAATGTGACTGTCGTATTCTCATGATGTTCTCATGATATTCTCATGGTGTTCTTGATCTTCACAAAATATGCTCTTGATCTTCTCATGATGTTTTCATGATTTTCTCTTGTTCTTCTCATGATGTTTTTATGATCTTCTCATGATGTTCATTCATCATCACCTGTCGCATCTGCTGACGTAGGCAGTCTTTGACTATCCACAACTTTGTACCTCTATAATCATTAATCATTTCCGTTATTGAACCTTAACCAAATCACTCGCCCCAACTGTCTTCTATCTTTTGTTTCCCTCCACTTTTCCTCAATTTTATTTTCAATCACATTAAATTCCAGTTGTCCAGTCTCAGTATAATGGAAACCAAAGAATATTCCCCCTCTCAGTAAAATGGAACCAAAGAATATTCCTGTCTCTGTACATTGAAACCAAAGAATATTCCTGTCTCAGTACATTGGAACCAGAGAATATTCCCCCTCTCAGTACATTAGAACTAAAGAATATTTCCGTCTCAGTACTTTGGAAGCAAAAAATATCCCTGTCTCAGTACATTGGAACCAAAGAATATTCCCCCTCTCAGTACATTGGAACCAAACAATATTCCTGTCTCAGTACATTGGAACCAAAGAATATTCAACCTCTCAGTACATTGGAACCAACGAATATTCCCCCTCTCAGTACATTGGAACCAAACAATATTCCTATCTCAGTACATTGGAACCAAAGAATATTCCCCATTCTCAGTACATTGGAACCAAAGAATATTCCTGTTTCAGTACATCTATCTATTGACCTTTCGAGCCGTAACCGGCCCATAGGGCGTAGACCAAGATACACCTTCTCCTATATGAATTTTTGTTCTAGCAGTTTTCTTTTAAAGATATTTTATCAAATCTCGCCATCTGTCTCTGTTCTGTGCAAGCAGTTCTATCTCATTGAGGGAGCCGATTCCTGCTGCTCTTGCCTCTCTCATCAATGTTCTTCTCAGTGTCTCCCTGGGTCTTCTCTTTTTTCTTTTACCTGTTGTTTCCCATATGAGGCTTGCTTTGCTATTCGATTATTATCTCTTCTCATCACATGTCCAACGTATGACCATCGTCTTTTCTTTATTACTGAAGATATTAGTGGTTGATTGGCGATTTCTCTAATTTCCTCGTTTGTTTTGAATTCGTTCCATTCTATACCAAGTATTTTCCTTAGACATTTATTTCGAATGCGTTCAACTTTGTTTCTATATCTCTTGTTGTTTTCCAGCTTTCACACGCATACGTAAGGGTTGATAGTACATTTGATTTGAATAGCCTAAGTTTTGTGTTTGTGCTAATGAGTTTTGATTTCCACAACTTTTCAAGGCTTCTGAAAGACATTGCTGCTTTAGCCAGTCTGATTCTAATTTCTTTGCTCGTATCCCCTTCTCGATCAATGTGACTTCCAAGATAGATGAAGTGATCGATCTCTTCTACTGGTTTGTTTTCCATGTATATTTTGTCACTTGTTGGAATTAAACTTTTCATGACTTTAGTCTTTTCATGATTGACCTCAAGCCCAATTTTGCTGGCTATTGATGATAGTTCATTTGTTTTTCCTGCATCGTTTTATATGATTGCTGATGAGAACTATGTCATCAGCAAAGTTTTCAGTACATTGGAACCAAATAATATCCTGTCTCAATACATTGGAACCAAAGAATATTCCTGTCTCAGTACATTGGAACCAATAATATCCCCCCTCTCAGTACATTGGAACCAATGAATATTCCTGTGTCAGTACATTTGAACAATGAATATTCCTGTCTCAGTACATTGGAACCAAAGAATATTCATTTCTCAGTACATTGGAACCAAAGAATATTCCCCCTCTCAGAACAAAAGAGCCTAAGAATATTCCTGTCTCAGTACATTGGAAACAAAGAATATTCCCCCTCTCAGTACAATGGAACCAAAGAATATTCCTACTTCAGTACATTGGAACCAAATAATATTCCTGTCTCAGTACAGTGGAACCAAAGAATATTCCTGTCTCAGTACATTGGAACCAAAGAATATTCCTGTCTCAGTACATTGGAACCAAAGAATATTCCTGTCTCAGTACACTGGAACCAAATAATATTCCTGTCTCAGTACATTGGAACCAAAGAATATTCCTGTCTCAGTACATTGGAACCAATGAATATTCCTGTCTCAGTACATTGGAACCAATGAATATTCCTGTCTCAGTACATTGGAACCAAAGAATATTGCTTTCTCAGTACATTGGAACCAAAGAATATTCCTGTCTCAGTACATTGGAACCAAAGACTATTCCCCCTCTCAGAACAAAAGAACCTAAGAATATTCCTGTCTCAGTACATTGGAACCAAATAATATTCCTGTCTCAGTACATTGGAACCAAAGAATATTCCTGTCTCAGTCCATTGGAACCAAAGAATATTCCTGTCTCGGTACATTGGAACCAACGAATATTCCCCCTCTCAGTGCATTGGAACCAAACAATATTCCTATCTCAGTACATTGGAACCAAAGAATATTCCCCATGTCAGTACATTGGAACCAAAGAATATTCCAGTTCAGTACATTGGAACCAAATAATATTCATGTCTCAGTACATTGGAACCAAAGAATATTCCTGTCTCAGTACATTGGAACCAAATAATATCCCCCCTCTCAGTACATTGGAACCAATGAATATTCCTGTGTCAGTACATTTGAACCAATGAATATTCCTGTCTCAGTACATTGGAATCAAAGAATATTCATGTCTCAGTACATTGGAACCAAAGAATATTTCCCCCTCTCAGAACAAAAGAGCCTAAGAATATTCCTGTCTCAGTACATTGGATTCAAAGAATATTCCCCCTCTCAGTACATTGGAACCAAAGAATATTCCTACTTCAGTACATTGGAACCAAATAATATTCCTGTCTCAGTACAGTGGAACCAAAGAATATTCCTGTCTCAGTACATTGGAACCAATGAATATTCCTGTCTCAGTACATTGGAACCAAAGAATATACCTGTCTCAGTACACTGGAACCAAATAATATTCCTGTCTCAGTACATTGGAACCAATAAATATTCCTATCTCAGTACATTGGAACCAATGAATATTCCTGTCTCAGTACATTGGAACCAATGAATATTCCTGTCTCAGTACATTGGAACCGAAGAATATTCCTTTCTCAGTACATTGGAACCAAAGAATATTCCTGTCTCAGTACATTGGAACCAAAGAATATTCATGTCTCAATACATTGGAAACAAAAAATATTCCTGTCTCAGTACATTGGAACCAAAGAATATTCCTGTCTCAGTACATTGCAAACAAAGAATATTCCTGTCTCAGTACATTGGAACCAAAGAATATTCATGTCTCAGTACAGTGGAACCAAAGAATATTCCCCCTCTCAGAACAAAAGAACCTAAGAATATTCCTATCTCAGTACATTGGAACCAAAGATTAATCCTGTCTCAGTACATTTGAACCAAAGAATATTCCTGTCTCAGTCCATTGGAACCAAAGAATATTCCTGTCTCAGTACATTGGAACCAACGAATATCCCCCCTCTCAGTACATTGGAACCAAACAATATTCCTATCTCAGTACATTGGAACCAAAGAATATTCCCCATCTCAATACATTGGAACCAAAGAATATTCCTGTTTCAGTACATTGGAACCAAATAATATTCCTGTGTCAGTACATTGGAACCAAAGAATATTCAACCTCTCAGTACATTGGAACCAAATAATATCCCCCCTTTCAGTACATTGGAACCAAAGAATATTCCCCCTCTCAGAACAAAACAGCCTAAGAATATTCCTGTCTCGTACATTGGAACCAAATAATATTCCCCCTCTCAGTGTTATAGTGTGACTCAGTCATGGGCGATAATGGAAGAATAGAAGAATATGACGATAGACAGAAGAATAAAAGAATGAGGCGATGACGATGTGAAGTAGGATAGTTTTAGGCGGCGTAGAAAAGACACTCTTCAGAGGATTAGGAAGGAGACGTTAAGTCTACCCAACTCAGTCGCTGAGTCGTAATCAACTTGAAGATTACCAGTGAAATGCGTACAGGTGGTCAGCCTAAAGCCAGACAGATGTTTGCTCTGGTCGACAAAGTTGCGTAACGCAACGACACGGCCGCTGGTTCCTAGGAAACTCTTATATCGGCAGACGCCTTGAAGTCCAGTGAAGACCTGAGATGAAAGCGGACAACTAAACTGCCCCGCGTAATCAAAAGACCAGGTTATCTTTACGTTCAGCAGTGATTACTCTTTGAGTCTCTGAATTGGAAATCGCCTCGAGTTTTAGTTGTTAGGGGACGGACTTAGGAAGATGGACAGGTTCGACAGGACTCCTAAAGTAATAAGACTTTAGAGATAATTAAAAAAGGCGGAGCTAGAGAGATAGTGACGGTCAGGAGACGTAGGTTAGGCCGTATCAGTGGTCGGGGGGGTGTGGTCACCTGGGACTTAAACCCGAGACCCTGGGAACTAGGGAGATTTAGGAGAGGAGAGGCCCAGAATGCTTTTGGGGCGAGGAGCAGTAGCTAGAGAGACATTTTAGCTACACTCGGGCAGACTCAGCTATACTCAGCCAGACTCGAGACAATTCGGCCACACTCGGCCAGACTGAGCCACATTCAGATACTAGTTCCTCAGCACTATCAGAAAGAGACAGGCAGATGTACTTAAGAATACTATACGGAGTAAACGGTCAACAAGATAGATAGATAACTATCAGATAGAGACATGCCTGCAATATTACATTCCTTTCTGTTGCCGTGACGCAGGATTTTATTCTTTTAAAGAAAGACCTGGAAGAAAAAAAAAAGTAAGAATTTTCTCTTAACCAACTCTGACGTCCATCTACGCACTTCCAGCGTAAACCTACGCACTTCCAGCGTAAACCTACATACTTACAGCAACGAGTGCCGTCCTCATAATTTGCAAGTACCCATGAAGTTGAGCCTAGTAATGTGTTTGTGTACAACACACCAGCGAACCTTGTCTACAGAAGTTAATCAAGCCTAGCCATCTGTGTCCAAAATAGTACATCGAAGTCCAGTGTAAGAATGGCTGCCTGTTTGTGAGACTACACCCTGTTTTATCTTAAAATCCCGAAGAAGCGACTAGAAGTGCCAACCCGCAGTGATCTTTCCCCGAGCTATATCAAAGTAGAAAGTGAACATTCATATTCATAAAGTAGAACTTCCTGTAAGGAAAGAAGTAAAAGTGAAATAGACAGAGAGAACAAAATGTGAAAATGATGTCCACATTGAGAACCTGAAAGAAGACTAAGTAGTTAATTATTGTTTTAAATTAGTATATTATTGTGTAGTTGTTAGGATGTTACATAAGTGTGTTAGGTATTCCATGGACTTCAGAAGCATGTAAGTTGGATTTTTCTTATATATTTTAGAGATGCATATGATATGTTGTAACAAGGTTGTGTGAAGTAAATAAGTTTTTCTTGAGTGTTAGTGGAAGAAAGTAGAAATTCTTTGACTGATCTAAATAACTTGTGTGTTAATTTATACTTAATTTATAATTAATTAATTAATTATCAAGATGAAGAGAGGCATGACTCCCACGTTGCAGACCCTGCAAGAAATTAGTAGAGTCATCACCGGTTTAGAAAATAGTTTTAGACAGCAAGAAGTGAGTGCCAGTATCTCAAATTACTCTGGCGATCCATCCAAGTTCAGACAATGGATGGCAGAAATTGAAAAGTATGCTCTCATTTTTCCTATAAATGAGGAAGACAAGAATTAATAAGCTTTTAAAACAAGTAGAGGCGAAGTATCTGACTTCATCCAGAGAAGGCTAAAGAATGAACCTTCAAGCACATGGAAGTCCCTCAAGATAGAATTAAAAACTAGGTATGCTGCTGTAGGAGATGCCTACACTGCTTTCATACTTTTGAGGAAGTTTAAACAAGAAAGAGGGGAGACAATAACCGCTTACAGTAATAGACTTTTAGAGCTAGCAGAGGAATCTGGTTTAGATACTGACAGTTTTGGTAGACAATAATAGAGACTTTTATAGATGGACTAATATCCACAGATCTAAAACTACACTTAGCGAGACTGAACCCTGAGACGCTAGATGAAGCCATTAATGTCTCTATTAAAGAAACCGGGTTCAGGAAGAGATTGAATTTAAACCTACCTGAAGAAAGCCCAACCATCAGGAATGGTTTAATAAAGAAAAATAGTGGAAAATCCTAGGGAAGTTAATCAAGCGAGTATTAGATGGAGAAATAAGGGACGACTAGGGGAATTGAGTAAAGAAATATATGCAGTGAGAAAGGAAACAAGGCATTTTCACGGAAGAAGATTACCACCCCAGGAATCTAGGTGGAGGTGGAAGACAAAAGACAAACTGCTGGACGTAAGAGTTATGAAATAAATAGTGTAGACAGGATTGAAATGAATAAAGTGAATGGTAAATCAAACTTTGAACACATCATGTTAACCCAACACCCAGGCGTGGTTGGCAAGATCCCTCTGGAGTCAAAGAGAAGCGCGCAACCAAGCATGTGGATGCGAGAACGACCAAGTGGTCCAAATCAAACGGCCCAAACATCAAGACAAACAGACTGTCTAGCCTGAAACAAAACAAATTAATCAGAAAGGAGAAGGAATTAGAGGGAATGGAACATAATTTAAAGATAAGTCGAGTCATGCGATCAGCAATAAAAAAGAATGTATGTTAGTGAGAATTAAAGAGACTGAGAACAGAATGATCGACAGTGCTACACAAACAGAAGGTACTGATAGAGAAGTATTGGTGACACAGGTTAGCTGCGCACAAACACAGACTGTAGAGGTTAGAGGACAAACTAAACATAATGATAAGATAACACAAACGAGGGAGGTGAAGAAACAAGTTAGAGACGCCTGTGTGGCTACAAACATCCTAGAAGATGTAATTTCAAGACAAGATGCCGAAATAAGAATTATGGAAAAGAGAAGTGAAAGAGACGAGTTGATGCTATTAGAGAGCTGAAAGACACAGTAGATAGGCTAGAGTGCAAAAAACAAGTGTCTAGAAACAAGAATTAAAGAGCTTGAAACACGTGAAGAACAAAAGGCTGAGACTGACAGACACAGTGTGTGTATGAGTCGAGAAGTTGATCAGATGAAAGCACAGAATAGCCAACTTTTAGGTGAAGTCAAAGAGTCCAAGATTTAATTGTAAGTTTAAGAAAGGAGAAATCAGAAGTAGATGACAAAGTAAAGAACCTAATACGAGAGAAGTCTGACTTAGAGGAAGAGGTAGCGTCTCTAAGGCGAAAAGAAATCTACTACAGAAAATTTGAAGAAGGAAAACGAGAAAGGGAAACTTGGTAGGACAGAGCGCAACAGTGATACAAATAGTGTAGAGGTTGTAAGTAAAAGTGCTGAGAAGAAAATTAACGAACTAGCAGTGTTTCATGCATTAGAGAAAGCAGCTGATAAATATGCGCGTGAAATGGACAAGGAATTAGAGGATATGGCAGATGGGGTAAAAGGTAGTAAGAAACGTCCTGAAACTGACAGATTGCCTACAATACGAGAAAGGAGGGTTGCTGCCATAAATGAAGAGTTTGAAAAGACCCAAATAGAAAAGGCAGAGCAAGTGAAATTTGGCCATTGGGAACACCAGAACGTGATGCCATTATCGCTGAAAGAAGAAGAAAAGACGATGAAAGAGTCAAAGTAGACCTGCCTTTTGCCATACGATTGGGACGACGGCAAGAGTTTTTTGACCACCAGAAAGAAATAGATAAAGGTAACAGATTCAGAGAAGATCATAGGTCAGAAAGAGGAGACCTGACAACCACTAGTGATGGAAGAGATAAAAGATACAAAAAGAAGAAACATACATATTAAGAATTGTAATTATTTTACTTGTGGATGTTGTAAACTAATAAGGTGTAAGAGTCTACTAACTTTTAGACAAATTTTATATGTATAATGTCAGTGTGCACTGAATGATGAGTTAGGAGTCTGTAAATGTACTGTTGCCTTAATGAGGAGACAGAACTATATGTATGAAGATGTTAGTGAGTCACCTGAAGTAAACAAACAAAATGGTAACCATGTTTACATCGGTTTAAAAAAAAGTTTGAGTCAAGTTAAGAGAACTTAGAATTTACAGGAAATAGAGTATGCATGGAGAGAGTCTTAGGAGACTAAGAAGAGTGAGTCAGTGACCCGAGTTGGAGAGACTCTATGAGTTATATAGGAATTCCAAGTGTGGAACAGCATTGTGAGATGTACACATGTGTGTATGAAGTGTGTTGTGGATAGTTTAATGGAAGTCTAGACAGACTAGATTCTGTATCAAATTTAAGTCATAATTTTGATTGCTATGTGTTTGTGATTACTCTATGCTTCAATGTTCGGTCTGTCCAAGACTGTGGGGTGTTGATTTGAGGAGAAACATGTTGTGAAATGCACATTTTTTAAAATACAATTTTATGAAAATGTAATTATATGTTGACGGGGAGAATTGCCTAAAATTTAGGAATATGCGGGGAGAAGGAACAGATAAGAAGACTGTCGACCCGACATGAGTTGACCAGTAAATTAAGCCTGTGGCTAAGAGATTCTGTAAGAAAGCGTATGCTATGCAGACAACTTTATAGCAGTGCCAGAAGAGCACGTGTTCAGGGAGAATAAGAGAACAGAGTAGACGGGTCTTGTTTCTTTTTCAGAACTGGCTCAGATATGATGCCGAAGAAAGACTAAACACGTCTTATTAGGCAATTAAGAGAGTACAGTGCGAAGGCCGATCGAGCCTTAAATATTTCAGAATTGATGTTTCCACAAAATGTTTTGTATACATGAGACACATGTTGTGTCGCAAAGATGTTTATTGAATGTCATGATATTGTTGTAGAATTATGAATGTTGTATATGTAAACCACCAATTACAGAACCTACCAGGTTTAAATTAAGAGACGGAAAGAAATGTGGGTTAGACATAGACAAAACAGACGATGACCTCAATTTAGCTGGCCTACATTCAGGCTAGGTCCAGAGTGACGTCACGTTAGTCAGAGGCTTCAAAGCAAAACAAAGTGGCATGGCAGAGCGATGTTGTAAGATGATTGTATACATGATGGATTTTTCTTTTGAGATTCCAGTTTATAGATGTTGAATTTGTATTTCTAATTGTTGTAATAATTGATGTACAATGAGAAAAAGGAAATTAGTTAGCCATTAAGAAAGTAGAAAGAGAGCAGTCACACTATGTTTTTATTTTGAGTTAAATTGATCTATGAATATATCAATTCAACTGAAATGTTGACGGAGATATATGTTATAGTGTGACTCAGTCATGGGCGATAATGGAAGAATAGAAGAATATGACGATAGACAGAAGAATAAAAGAATGAGGCGATGACGATGTGAAGTAGGATAGTTTTAGGCGGCGTAGAAAAGACACTCTTCAGAGGATTAGGAAGGAGACGTTAAGTCTACCCAACTCAGTCGCTGAGTCGTAATCAACTTGAAGATTACCAGTGAAATGCGTACAGGTGGTCAGCCTAAAGCCAGACAGATGTTTGCTCTGGTCGACAAAGTTGCGTAACGCAACGACACGGCCGCTGGTTCCTAGGAAACTCTTATATCGGCAGACGCCTTGAAGTCCAGTGAAGACCTGAGATGAAGCGGACAACTAAACTGCCCGCGTAATCAAAAGACCAGGTTATCTTTACGTTCAGCAGTGATTACTCTTGAGTCTCTGAATTGGAAATCGCCTCGAGTTTTAGTTGTTAGGGACGGACTTAGGAAGATGGACAGGTTCGACAGGACTCCTAAAGTAATAAGACTTTAGAGATAATTAAAAAAGGCGGAGCTAGAGAGATAGTGACGGTCAGGAGACGTAGGTTAGGCCGTATCAGTGGTCGGGGGGGTGTGGTCACCTGGGACTTAAACCCGAGACCCTGGGAACTAGGGAGATTTAGGAGAGGAGAGGCCCAGAATGCTTTTGGGGCGAGGAGCAGTAGCTAGAGAGACATTTAGCTACACTCGGGCAGACTCAGCTATACTCAGCCAGACTCGAGACAATTCGGCCACACTCGGCCAGACTGAGCACATTCAGATACTAGTTCCTCAGCACTATCAGAAAGAGACAGGCAGATGTACTTAAGAATACTATACGAGTAAACGGTCAACAAGATAGATAGATAACCACAGATAGAACTTTATGAATACGAAACGGCCACACACAAACGTTATTTGACAATTCATCATCGCCGATAGGCTATGTCAAGTAACACCAATAAAGACCTTGTTTATACTTGTACTAAAAAGATTGATGAGTTATATATGTGTGTCAAATGAAAGTACAAGTAGTAAAGTCAGAAAGAGTTTGAAAGAAACGCTGCAACATCAGTACATTGGAACCAAAGAATATTCCTGTCTCAGTACACTGGAACCAAATAATATTCCTGTCTCAGTACATTGGAACCAATGAATATTCCTATCTCAGTACATTGGAACCAATGAATATTCCTGTCTCAGTACATTGGAACTAATGAATATTCCTGTCTCAGTACATTGGAACCAAAGAATATTCCTTTCTCAGTACATTGGAACCAAAGAATATTCCTGTCTCAGTACATTGGAACCAAAGGATATTCCCCCTCTCAGAACAAAAGAACCTAAGAATATTCCTGTCTCAGTACATTGGAACCAAAGAATATTCCTGTCTCAGTACATTGGAACCAAAGAATATTCCTGTCTCAGTCCATTGGAACCAAAGAATATTCCTGTCTCAGTACATTGGAACCAAAGAATATTCCTGTCTCAGTACATTGGAACCAAAGAATATTCCTGTCTCAGTACAGTGGAACCAAAGAATATTCCCCCTCACAGAACAAAAGAACCAAAGAATATTCCTGTCTCAGTACATTGCAACTAAAGAACATATCAAAGACTATCGAAGTCCCAACGCCAGTAACGACATGAGAAGCCCTTTATGACTTCATTCTCCTATCGGATTATGATCTCCAAGCCCCAGATTTGCGCTCACTACAAGCCGTATAACAGAGACACGTTTACATAATGGCGGTTACTAAAATCACAGAACGTCTCGCTAATGAGGTCTCTAGAAGGTAATCAGATGCTAAATCTGGATTTATTAAAAATGTAACATTGTGGCAATTTGTTAGATCCACTACCTAATGATTAATGATTGCCCCTGACAGAACCTTTTGATGTGACCCAGATTCAAAATACCAGTATCAAGAGACTGAGAGCATCTTAATCTTTAGGAATCTACATTCCCTTATGTTTTATTTCAGTAACAGCACCAGAATGGTATGACGAGATAGCATCAATCAGTTTTGAGGAGAAATACAACAAATTCGACAGAAAAGTAGAGAAAAAAGATGTGTCGTCAAAGCTTCACGTTACAAGTGGACAACACAAACCAGAACGACGTTTCGGCGCTGTAGGCCTTCAACTGGAACAAACATACAACACACGTACAAATATGTATTGAAAATAAAAACAATAATACAAAAATATAATAATTTTGAAACGAGGAGAAATGGAAAGAAAAATCAATTTTGCCGGTTCAATAACACTAACATTGTTTATTGTTTCACACGTTCTGTCGGCCCGAATGTAAAAATTGGTACTGTACTCTCAGTATTGATGATAAAATCTGTTTTTTTTCTGTCCTCCTGAGCTTCGCAGCGTCGATAATAAATGTATGGGAAGCTAACAAAAATGAATGGCAGGAAAAAACAGCTGCTTTGTCTGTGATGTCATTGGATTTTATTGTGAGGTTCTTCGGTTTATTGTGAGGTTCTTCGGTTTATTGTGTGGTTCTTCGGTTTATTGTGAGTTTCTTCGGTTTATTGTGAGTTTCTTCGGTTTATTGTGAGTTTCTTCGGTTTATTGTGAGGTTCTTCGGTTATTGTGAGGTTCTTCGGTTTATTGTGTGGTTCTTCGGTTTATTGTGAGTTTCTTCGGTTTATTGTGAGTTTCTTCGGTTTATTGTGAGGTTCTTCGGTTTATTGTGAGGTTCTTCGGTTTATTGTGTGCCGTTCAGTCTTCTTCCCGTCAGCTCACTGTGGAGCATAGGTCTTCAACAAACACTTTCAGCTTCCTGTGGAGCATAGGTCTTCAACAAACACTTTCAGCTCCCTGTGGAGCATATGACTTCAATAAACACTTTCAGCTCCCTGTGGAACATAGGTCTTCAACAAAACACTTTCAGCTCCCTGTGGAGCATATGACTTCAATAAACACTTTCAGCTCCCTGTGGAGCATAGGTCTTCAACAAACACTTTCAGGTCCCTGTGGAGCATAGGTCTTCAACAAACACTTTCAGCTCACTGTGGAGCATATGACTTCAACAAACACTTTCAGCTCACTGTGGAGCATATGACTTCAACAAACACTTTCAGCTCACTGTGGAGCATAGGTCTTCAACAAACACTTTCAGCTCACTGTGGAGCATATGACTTCAACAAACACTTTCAGATCACGGTGGAGCATAGGACTTCAACAAACACTTTCAGCTTCCTGTGGAACATAGGTCTTCAACAAACACTTTCAGCTCCCTGTGTGTATAGGACTTCAACAAACACGTTCAACTCACTGTGGAGCATAGATCTTCAAGAAGCACTTTCAACTCCCTGTGGGGCATAAGTCTTCAACAAACTCTTTCTGCTCCGTATAGCGCATAGGTCTTCAACAAGAATTTTCAACTCCCTGTGGAGCATAGGACTTCAACAAACACTTCAAATCCCTGTGGAGCATAGGTCTTCAACAAATACTTTCAGCTCCTTTTGGAGCATAGTGTTTTCAACAAACACTTTCAGCTCCCTGTGGAGCATAGGTCTTCAACAAACACTTTCAACTCCCTGTGAAGCATAGGTCTTCAACAAACACTTTCAACTCCCTGTGCAGCATAGATCTTCAACAAACACTTTCAGCTCCCTGTGGAGAATAGATCTTCAACAAACACTTTCAGCTCCCTGTGGAGCCTAGGTCTTCAACAAACACTTTCAGCTCCCTGTGGAGCCTAGGTCTTCAACAAACACTTTCAGATCCCTGTGGAAAATAGGTCTTCAACAAACACTTTCAACTCCCTGTGGAGCATAGGTCTTCAACAAACACGTTCACCTCCCTGTGGAGCATAGGTCTTCAACAAACACTTTCAACTCCTTGTGGAGCGTAGGTCTTCAACAAGCACTTTCTACTCCCTGTGGGACATAACTCTTCAACAAACACTTTCAACTCACTGTGGAGCATAACTCTTCAACAAACACTTTCAGCTCACTGTGGAGCATAACTCTTCAACAAACACTTTCAACTTCCTGAGGAGCATAGGTCTTCAACAAGCACGTTCAACTCCTTGTGGAGCATAAGTCTTCAAAAAGCATTTTCAGTTTATGTGGAGCATAACTCTTCAACAAACACTTTCAGCTCCCTGTAGAGCATAGGTCTTCAACAAACACTTTCAACTCCCTGTGGAGCATAGGTTTTCAACAAAAGCTTTCCAAACCGTTCTGTTTCTTGCCATTCTTTTAAGATCATTCCATGTCTTCCCCATCATTTAATCTCTGCCCCATCTGTCTTCTCCAAGAATATTTCCGTCTTACTTTTTGTCTTTTTCCTTGGGGATTCCAAAAGGGCCTGCTGTGTAACACTCTTAGTTGGCTTCCGCAGTGTGTGTCCTATTCAGCGCCATCGTCTTCGCTGTATCTCTGTATCCACTGGTATTTGACTGGTACTTTTCCATAATTGTAACAATCATCATTGCTATTTGGAGATATCATTGATTACTCAATGAGTAAATGTCGGATAGTCGGCATTCCAGCTACCAACTGTCCCAAATATTATTGGGGGTCTCGGTAGCCCTGTTGGGAAAACCACCCGACTGGGCTACCGACGTGCGGACAACCCATCTTCGATTCCTGCTGGAAGTAGTGTGAGTTGTATTCGCGGTTGGAAAAAAAAAAAAAAAAAAAATAAAAAAATACCCCGCGGTCGACCCAGCCACTGGCAGAATTAGGTACAAGGGTAGTACTCTGGGAAGGTGAGGAATGCCACCTCGCATCGTGAGTTTCGATGCTTGAAGTGATACTATCCAGAAGTCTCCGAACACTTCTGGATAGGCGGCCGAGCACATGTGGGTGGAAACTGACTTGCTAAGACGCCGGTTCTAGTCTCGTACTTTACCTTTACCTTACAAATATTATCATATAGTTGACGCAGAGAGGTTAGCGCCGTCAACGATGACGCAGAGAGGTTAGCGCCGTCAACGATGACGCAGAGAGGTTAGCGCCGTCAACGTTGATACAGAGAGGTTAGCGCCGTCAACGTTGATACAGAGAGGTTAACGGCGTCAACGTTGATACAGAGAGGTTAACGCCGTCAACGTTGATACAGAGAGGTTAACGCCGTCAACGTTGATACAGAGAGGTTAACGCCGTCAACGTTGACAAAGGAAGTGACGAAAAGGCGGACTCAAGATCTCATTAAGAGCCTTCAAAGTCCATTTTTACACATGGGAAAAGGTAAAAACAAGAAAGAGTTACCTGGCGAGCATCTCCTCCACGTCTTGGGGTCAAACAATAGAGTAGCAGTCGGACAACGGAGACGAAAAGGAACGTCTATAAACATCAACGGTAGCATGTCCACACTGACTTGAATAACACTGAACTCGCGTAGAGCTGAACAGTCATATTGGCACTCAATGACTAAACTAACAACTGGACGGTCTCCATGAGCCGTGACGAACTAACAACTGGACGGTCTCCATGAGCCGTGACGAACTAACAACTGGACGGTCTCCATGAGCCGTGACGAACTAACAACTGGACGGTCTCCATGAGCCGTGACGAACTAACAACTGGACGGTCTCCATGAGCCGTGACGAACTAACAACTGGACGGTCACCATGAGCCGTGACGAACTAACAACTGGACGGTCTCCATGAGCCGTGACGAACTAACAACTGGACGGTCTCCATGAGCCGTGACGAACTAACAACTGGACGGTCTCCATGAGCCGTGACGAACTAACAACTGGACGGTCTCCATGAGCCGTGACGAACTAAAAACTGGACGGTCTCCATGAGCCGTGACGAACTAACAACTGGACGGTCTCCATGAGCCGTGACGAACTAACAACACACACATACATTACAATATAAGTTTCATCAGTTTGTGTGTGTGTGTGTGTGTGATACATGGACTTTTAAATGTGCCACTCTCTCATCGTACCTGTGTGATACGCTATGCGACTGTCTTTGCCGTCACATTTTAAATTGTTCGTGCTAGGTCTATATGTATCACCCGTATACATCTACCTGCTTTCTTTGTCGTCATATTTTAAATTGTTCGTGCTAGGTCTATATGTGTCAGCCGTGTACATCTACCTGCTGTCTTTGTCTTCATAATTTAAATTGTTCGTGCTAGGTCTATATGTGTCAGCCGTGTACATCTACCTGCTGTCTTTGTCTTCATATTTTAAATTGTTCATGCTTGGTCTATACGTGTCAGCCGTGTACATCTACCTGCTGTCTTTGTCTTCATATTTTAAATTGTTCATGCTTGATCTATATGTGTCACCCGTGTACATCTACCTGCTGTCTGTGTCTTCATATTTTAAATTGTTCATGCTTGGTCTATATGTGTCACCTGTGTACATCTACCTGCTGTCTTTCTCTTTCCAGTTCCTAGCAGTAGCAGCAGCAACTTCAGCAGCACGACGCTGAGACCTTACAGCAGCAACGAAAACCTGGTCTTCAGCAACTCAGCCATCAGGCCTGGCTGTAGTATGACGTCACTACTGACGTCTCTAGTGACGGCGCTAACAATCCTAGCCTGGACTCCTCTATATCTCGTCTTCCGCCATTCGTTCACATTGTGACCATATTTGTCAGTCTATTCATTTCTGGGTACAAGTTGTTTGTAAATATATTTATCTAGAAGCGACAGTCTCTTCATCAATACTTAGATAATCAATACCACATTCAACACTAATGTATCTGTTTGGGGATGTCATAGACATGAGGACACTGGGTGGCCGGATAGATAACTCGTCAGGCTCCAGACCAGGAGAACGAGTGTTCGAATCTCGGTAGAGTCAAAAGTTGTTTGTCAAAAGTTGTTTTATATCAGGGGTGAAAAACCCGAAAACCTCATGGTGAATGCACTGGGCAAGCGGCCTTTATTTTCCGGTCCTACAATTCCCCATCGGCAGACCCGGTAATGGGAAATCCCGTAAAGAGGTTTTTTAACGATAGGTTTGTAGACAGATTAATAATACGTACACGACAACTCTGGGGAGTCACGGACTCAACGAGAGTCACAAACGTGATCTGGGCAATGAGTCACCAATATGTTGTGTTGGAGATATGGCTAGACACAGAGATTCTTTTAGACGGGCTGTAGTGAATGCACTGTTCTTTGGGAGATCTGACTAGAGACATAGATTCTTTCAGACGGGCTGTGGTGAATGTAATGTTCTGTGGGAGATCTGACTAGAGACAGAGATTTTTTCAGAAGGGCTGGGATGAATGTAATGTTCTGCAAAAAGCATACGAGCTGTTGAGGTTTTAAAAAAAAATATGAACATAATTCTTGAGTACTGAAACACCATGGTGGATTGCGGTGCACGCTGTATACCATGCAACACAGGTCACTGGGAGTCATTAACATGAACAAATACAACAAGCAGGAATCTTGCTTCAGGAGTCGGAGACGCAGAACGTAACAATCCCATGTTGCAAGCCATGGACAACAACTAACCGAACACGAAACCACTTTAAAGAAACACAATTTTATCTCGTAGAAGAATGTTAAGAATTGTAAAGCATTCTAAGTTTAAACCACAGTTCATGGTATGCGTGCTCGGTTTGTTTTTACAAAACATAAACAGAATGTAACATTTCACTGATGCTAAAACGTAACATTTCACTGATGCTAACTTCTGTTACATTCAATGCTCTGTTCATTTAACATGACGTTTTTTTTTTTTTTTGTAAATCCGTGAATAGAAAATTGTCTTTCTTTATGAACGAAGATTTTATTTGTTGTCCCAAGGGACACATTTTGAGAATCCCTGCAAAAAATAATACTTGGTTGTTGATTGTCTATATTTCACATTGATTGTACTGACATGAATCCAACTGTTGTTATCATATTTCCGTGATATACTTACTGCTATTTTTAACCATGGCCATTTTTAAAGAAATATATTTTGTGATGTAGATAGAATGAATGGTGAGATTTCTGTCTGCAATTCTTGCTTAAGTGAGTATAAGAGAACGAGAGAAATAGAGAGAGAGAGCGAGAGAAACAGAACAAGAGAGAAAGAGAGAGAGAACGAGAGAAACAGAACAAGAGGGAAAGAGAGAGAGAAATAGAGAGAGAGAACGAGAGAAACAGAACAAGAGGGAAAGAGAGAGAGAGAACGAGAGAAACAGAACAAGAGGAAAGAGAGAGAGAGAAATAGAGAGAGAGAGAGAGAAAGAACAAGAGGGGAAGTGAGAGAGATAAAGAGAGAGAGAGAGAGAGAGAGGTAACGAGAGAAAGAGAATTAACTTTCGGAAAAGTTTAGGAGAAAGTCAGAGAATCTCAACCACAAAAAAAGAGAGGAAGGAAAGAGATACACAAAAAAGAAATAGATGTAAAGACCGCCACTGTTATGACAAGAGAGTTTCATTTGTCGTGAGACCGTTGTTGTGACCAGGTTGAGTTGTAGTATTAACTGAGTGAGTTATTCTTGAAACCGTTGTAGAAATCATCTTGAGTTGTAGTATTAACTGAGTGAGTTATTCTTGAAACCGTTCTAGAAATCATCTTGTGTTGTATTAACTGAGTGAGTTATTCTTGAAACCGTTGTAGAAATCATCTTGTGTTGTAGTATTAACTGAGTGAGTTATTCTTGAAACCGTTGTAGAAACCATCTTGAGTTGTAGTATTAACTGAGTGAGTTATTCTTGAAACCGTTGTAGAAACCATCTTGAGTTGTAGTATTAACTGAGTGAGTTAATCTTGTGACCGTTGTTAAACCCGAAGTGAGTTATAGCATTAGCTGAAAGAGTTATTTTTGAGACTTTTGTTGAAACCAAAATTGAGCTGCATTAACCGAGTCAGTTTTCCTTTTGTTATTATCTTGAACTATCTCTATATTCTGTGCCCAGGCAGAGTAGGAATAGTGAAATGAGGAATAAATCACCAATGTGTAAACTTGGCGTAGGGAATGTAAGGACCACTGGACACGTTAAAGCAAACACACTAAAAGAAGAGCAAATTAAAACAACAGGCCTCAGAGACAAAGAACTAAATAAACCACATGTCGATATTGCTGCCCTACAAGGAACAAGACTCTCAGACTGTGGTTCTGTAAAGGAAGAAAATTATACTTTTTTCTGGCAAGGTCTAAGCCCTGAAAAGCCACGTCTACATGGAGTAGGCTTCGCTGTACATAACAAACATATAAACTCCATAACCACGTCTACATGGAGTAGGCTTCGCTGTACATAACAAACATATAAACTACATAACCTCGTCTACATGGAGTAGGCTTTGCTGTACATAACAAACATATAAACTCCATAACCTCCTCTACATGGAGTAGGCTTCGCTGTACATAACAAACATATAAACTCCATAACCTCCTCTACATGGAGTAGGCTTCGCTGTACATAACAAACATATAAACTACATAACCACGTCTACATGGAGTAGGCTTTGCTGTACATAACAAACATATAAACTACATAACCACGTCTACATGGAGCAGGCTTCGCTGTACATAACAAACATATAAACTCCATAACCTCCTCTACATGGAGTAGGCTTCGCTGTACATAACAAACATATAAACTACATAACCACGTCTACATGGAGTAGGCTTCGCTGTACATAACAAACATATAAACTACATAACCACGTCTACATGGAGTAGGCTTTGCTGTACATAACAAACATATAAACTCCATAACCTCCTCTACATGGAGTAGGCTTCGCTGTACATAACAAACATATAAACTACATAACCACGTCTACATGGAGTAGGCTTTGCTGTACATAACAAACATATAAACTCCATAACCACGCCAAAAGGAGTGTCCGAACGCTCAATGATACTTCAGCTGCATACAAAGAGTGGATTAATAAACATCATCGATGCCTAAGTACCAACGTTGGCTGCATCAGGCAAAGAGAGAGACACTTTCTACCAACAACTTCAGATTATCATAAGACTCACTTCCAAAAGATGAGCTATTATATATACTCGGTGATTTCAATGCACAGGATCTGATCAACAATCTTGGCCAACATGCCTAGGTCATAACAGCGATGGAAGAATCAACGAAAATGACCAGAGACTCCTAGAATTCTGTTCAGATAATCATCTATGTGTAACTAATACCTACTTTAATGTCAAACATAAACATAAATCAATATGGCGTCATGCTAGAAGTGGTCACTGGCACCAACTAGACCTAGTTCTAACACTTAGGCAGTCTTTAAATAACATCAGAATATCACGAACATATCACAGTGCAGACTGTAATATAGACAATGCTCTCGTCATCAGTAAGATCAAAGCTAGAATTAGTCGTATTTACAGATCAAGAGAGCCTTCAGCAGCCAAGATCAACATCACAGCGACTAAAATCTCATCAAACAAAGACATTTTTAGATCTAAGTTTGAAGAACTGGTAGAAGAAGTAGAAGATTCATAAGTGTGGATGACAACTGGTGCTCCCTGAGAACACACATCTATAACTGCGCTCTATCTACCTACGGCCAAAAACGGTTCTCTAAAACGACTGGGTCGAAGAAAATGTAGCAAGACTAGACCCACTAATAGCTAATAAGAAAAAGGCTCTACTGAACTTCAAAAATAACCCCAAGCAAATCACCAAGGACCAGCTTAGACATGCACAAGCCACTCTACAACGCGAAACAAGAAGATGCCTAAATGAATACTGGAACAACCTATACTTTGAAATACAGAAAGCTTTAGACAGGGGCGACTCAAAAACCATGCATGACAATAGAAAAAAGGCCCTTGGACCAAAAACAACCAAATTAGCCCCCCTAAAATCCAAGATTGGAGAATCCATTACTGACAAGGGACAACAAATGGAAAGATGGGTTGAACACTACTCCAACCTATACCATTATGACAGACCAGCGAACACACTTATAGCACAGTCAATACCCAAATATCCTACAATGTCTGAGCTGGACGTTGACCCTACTATGAACGAACTTGCTGACACTATAAATGCCCTCTCAAGAGGAAAAGCTGCAGGAAATGACAACATTCCCACAGATGTACTAAAGGAAAACTTATACGTACTATTTCCACATCTATACAAACTGTTAATCAAATGCTGGAGGCATCTATCTCCTTAGCACAGCCGGCAAGGCTTTTGCGAGAGTAATAGTAAAACGCCTGCATAGACTTCCTGAACGTGTTCTTCCCGAGTCTCAATGCGGCTTCAGAGCCGGGAGATCAACCAGACATGATTTTCACACTTAGACAATTACAAGAAACCTGCCAGGAACAAAATATGCCGCTCTATATTGTCTTTGTGGATCTCGTAAAGGCCTTCGACTCAGTAATGGGCTCTACAAAGTGTTATAAAGCATAGGCAGCCCACCTTAATTACTTAAGCCGATTATGTCCTTTCATGAAAACATGAATGCTAAAATCCACTTTGATGGAAATTCATCAGAGAATTTTAAACTCAACAACGAAGTGAAACAGGAAGGTGTTCTCCCCCTCATCCCTTCTGTTTTAGCATTTTTTTTTGCTGCCCTTCTTTACGTCTTGGAAAATAGCTCAAGAGACATTTACATTCGCACAAGATCAGATAGCTCACTGTTCAACTTAGCACGACTGAGAGCAAAAACAAATGTTGCCCCACTTAAAGAACTTTTATATGTTGACGATGTAGCCTTAGTAGCTCATAGTGAAGCCACCCTGCAATCGTTGATTGACAACCTGGACAAAGCATGCCACTGCCACTTATTTTCACTGTCTATTTATCATCATCATCAATTACTAAGCCTGCTGGCGTAGGTGACCATGTCTCTCCATAACTTTCGATCTCGACAATTATTTATGATTTCTGGTGTTGACCTTCTGCTAAGCCATTCTCTTAAGTTGTCTGGAATGTTTTCTCTTTGCTTCCCTCTATTTTTTTGTTCCTCAATTTTCACAGTTGTTACAATGTATTCCAGCTGTTTCCTTTTCATTACATGGCCCAAAAATGATGATTGTTTCTTCCTAATATTGGAAATTAGCTTTCCTTTTGCGTTGGCCTCTTTCAGAACATTTTCATTACTCTTCTTAGCAGTCCATGGTATTCTCAACATTCTTCTGTAAAACCACATTTCTACAACCTCCAGTCGTTTTCTTGTCTGGTGTCCTATTGTCCATGATTCACATCCATATGGTAAGACTGGATCGGCAGACCTAAACTACGATATAGAGATTTTTGTAAATCATCTCTGAATGACTTCTCCATCTGTGAAAATGACTGGAAACATCTGGCAAGTGATCGCACATCATGGAGAGCCTGTATAAGGAATTACATAACATCATTTGAGGCTGTGCTAAGACAAAACATGGAATAGTGTAAACTCATAAGAAAATAAAAACCCTGTGGATCAGTGGGCCTGACTCGTTTATTCTGTAGCCGTGTGTGTTTATCAAACAGATAGATTCAGCCACGTGAGAAGCTGTTCGACAAAAACAAAATCTCCACACAATAAAATACACAATGGGCTCCACTAAACCATAAGAGACATCACGAAAAAGGCCATATTACGTATATTCTTATAGTATTAACTAAATGTATTATTTTTTAAACTGTCGGTTAACCCAAAATGAGTTATAGCCCTAAGTGAGTTATTTTTGAAACCGTCGGTGAACCCAAAATGAGTTATAGCCCTAAGAGAGTTATTTTTTGAAACCGTCGGTGAACCCAAAATGAGTTATAGCCCTAAGTGAGTTATTTTTTAAACCGTTGGTGAACCAAAAATGAGTTATAACCCTAAGTGAGTTATTTTTTGAAACCGTCGGTGAACCAAAAATGAGTTATAGCCCTAAGTGAGTTATTTTTGAAACCGTTGGTGAACCAAAAATGAGTTATAGCCCTAAGTGAGTTATTTTTTTTAAACCGTTGGTAAACCCAAAATGAGTTACAGCCCTGAGTGTATTGTATTCTTGCGACCGTTGATGAACCCAAATTGAGTTTATTCCAAACTGAATGGATTTTTCCTTCATTTTAGCGAACCGTACACTTAATGCTTCATAGTGCATGCTGTGACTACCAGTAATGACGTCGCGAGGACTTTCAGCATCCAGGAGGCCAATTGGAGGGAATCGTCCTGGAAGACTGAGGCCAGTCACGACTATATGAATCTTACGCTCATTTCAACTGCTGTCTTTTGTTTTGTTGAATCACAATTTTCGAGGATTTATTGAAGCATAATGCCTCACGTGTTTCATTAACTGGGATTTTATTTCAAAAGATAATTTCATTGACTGAATTCAATTTTCTTGCATAATTTCCATAATTAATTTCAGCATTATAATGCCATTAAGAGATTAGTCCACACATCAGATATGAAATTCATCCACTGATAATTTTTTCATTAAAATGTAAAGTGTGCTGTTATTTTAAATAATGAAGAGAATTTCAGTAATTAATCGACATATTATATAAAATAAATGGATTTCCAAACATAATCTCCGTCATTCACGCTTCAAAGGATTATTTCAGTGATTCGTTCACAAATTAGAAATAAATTGTTTCAGTTAATAATCTACGTGTAGAGAAATAAATTGTTTCAGTTAATAATCTACGTGTAGAGAAATAAATTGTTTCTGTTAATAATCTACGTGTAGAGAAATAAATTGTTTCAGTTAATAATCTACGTGTAGAGAAATAAATTGTTTCAGTTAATAATCTACGTGTAGAGAAATAAATTGTTTCAGTTAATAATCTACGTATAGAAAAATAAATTGTCATGATGAAATCAGGCATTTAAATACAACGCCATGATCTATGCATGCTTCAGTTGTAAATGTCAGTGCATTATTTCAAGATGTTAGTTCAAGGCGTTATTTCAAAACGGTATTTCAAGATGGTATTTCAAGACGTTGTATCAAGTCGGTATATCAATACGTTATTTCAAGACGTTATTTCAAGACGGTATTTCAATACAGTATTTCAAGACGTTATTTCAAGACGTTATTTCAAGACGGTATTTCAATACAGTATTTCAAGACGTTATTTCAATACAGTATTTCAAGACGTTATTTCAAGATGGTGGATAGATGCGGTGATAGAGACATGTAACAACAAAGGAAAGTCACTAATTCAGACAGTTCGAGCAGCTCAAGAACGACAAATGATATAAACCACGACACCTTTCAGGTATCAGTGAAAAGAGAAAAGATGAGGAAGAAGATGTCAAGACGGAATTACAAGCACTTTCAGGAATTTAAAAGAATAAGAATGTTAGCAAAATACTATTGTCCACAAAGTTGCATAACATGCTAGTATTGGATATAACGTGAACAAATAAGTTGTTATCTAAACGTTGTTGACAATATCCAATGTTATCCCCAAAAAACAAATATACGAACATTTATCTGAGCGGTTTCATAGTTTTCTAAATTTTCCGAAATCTGCCATCTTTCTTTTTGCAATAAATGGACACGCCCAGATTTTCGGGGACAGTGACGTCGTATTGTGTGACCCCCTGTTAGCCACGCCCATGTGGTCATAACAGTTACATCTTTGCATGGATACGCCACTGACTGCAGCTGTGCATTTGTGTGTGTGGGGGGGGGGGGGAGGGGGAGGAGGGCAACATTGAATAGCATGTGGGGCGTATGTGTGTACGTGTATGCGTGTGTGTATGTATGTCTGTGTGTTTGTGTGTGTAAATTCAACTTCTTTCAAATGTATACCAATCGTATGTTCTATTATAATTATTTCTTGTTTTGTATTGTAGCATTAAAAACTAAATTTATTAATGATTTTATATACTAATATGTTTTAGATCTAGTTAAATGCGTTTGTGTATTTATTGTGACATGTAATTGAATGCATTATTCCATTGGTTATATTGTATGTGCCACACATATCTAGTTGCGGCTATTGTGTGTGCCAACTTGTGATTTGTTGTTTGTTATTGTTTGTGTATTTGACCGCTCGCTGAATATCAAACTCATTATTAGACCTTGAGGACATAGCGAGTAGTCGGTGCACCGTCTGCTGATGAGTTGCAGCAAGCTATTTTTAGACTATATCCGTGGTTCAGCCAGCCACTGAAAATGGGGACCAGAGGTTTTTTTTCTGACGTAGTTGTGCGGCCTGTGGTGGTTCTGATCAAGCTAACCATAGTTTACTTAGGCTTGCGAGTTGAGAGGGAATTCCTGGACAACGACCCAACTAGTGTGACGTTTACAGCTTTGCGAGCAAGGGTGGTTGTGGGTAGAATGAGGTCAGCAATCTATATCTTCTGTATTTGATCACGTGACGCTAGTTGGCTGGTTTTCCCGTTATTTTTTTCTTCTCGCAAGCCTTAGTTAATCTATAGTTGGCTATTTCTGATCTTGTCGCTCATAAATGAGCTGATTGATAGTTGTAGACAAGTATGGAGACTTCACACCATACCCTGCGCGCGCCAATGGCATAACGTGTGCCCTGTAGCTAATGTTGTATGACTCGATCTGAGGTACAACAAGGGATGTTAGAATTATTTTTCGTGACTAGTAAATAAACGACAAATAATGTCAGACATTTTGACATTTCCCTGATTAAGAAAAAAAAAAAACGAATAATCTCCCCGGCAGAGCATCAGAAGCCGTTGCATCCGTCTTCTGCTCCACTCAATTGTCTACACTAATGGCGACATGAGGCGGCCTGGGAATCTCAACGGGAGTGGTCGTAGCTGTTATATAGTTTACATTTATGCTCCTATCCGGCGACCATGTTTTTTCATGTGTCGTTTTACAACAGACTTGTGTTTTGCGTTTCATTGAAGCATTTCTTTCCTTACTTCCTAGTCTTTCAACAGTCTCTGAATGATCTGCTATTTGCTCATCTCTCTCTACATGCAAACTACTTTAGCCTACAACTGATCGCTCTTACTACTTTAGACCTATAGTTGATTGTTCATTCTAATTAAAGCTTATAGCTTATTGTTCATACTAGTTTAGGTCTATAGATGATTGTTCATACTACTTTAGGTACTTAGCTGGTTGTTCATACTACATTAGGACTATAGATGATTGTGCATATTACTTTAGGCATATATATTATTTTTCATACTACTTTAGACCTATAACTGATTGTTCATACTACTTTAGATCAATAGATGATTGTACATACTACTTTAGGCATATAGATGATTGTATATTTCACTTTAGACCTATAGCTGACTGTGCATACTATTTTAGCCTATAGCTGATTAATTTAGTGATAAATTCATCTCGTGACTCAAAACCATAAGTCCTTGCACACATATGCGTCTTGTGACTCACTCCATCAACTGGCGTGACTCAGTGTGACGTCTTTCTTTGTTTCCCTGTTACTACGTGACGTAAGTTAGGGTCTACTCATTCTGCGGGCGCTACAATGCTAGATCTTCTATATCAACATTTCTCACCATTACAGCGACCTACATATCGTTAGTTACAATACTGGATCTTCTATATCAATAGTGCTTACCATTACATCGACCTTCACCTCATCGATCACGTATAACATAAAGTTTATGTAGAGAAACTAAAGAAACAGACGAAATGATATCGGCAATGTTATCAGACCACGCCACCCAGATTTATGCTTAACCTTCGCTTCAAGGAAAGCAAATATCACCAAGATAGTAACTGAAACTTCAAGGAAAGCAAATATCACCAAGATAGTAACTGAAACTTCAAGGAAAGCAAATATCACCAAGATAGTAACTGAAGCTTCATGGAAAGCAAATATCATCATGATAGTAACTGAAAGTTCAAGGAAAGCAAATATCATCATGATAGTAACTGAAACTTCAAGGAAAGCAAATATCATCAAGATAGTAACTGAAACTTCAAGGAAAGCAAATATCACCAAGATAGTAACTGAAACTTCAAGGAAAGCAAATATCACCAAGATAGTAACTGAAGCTTCAAGGAAAGCAAATATCACCAAGATAGTAACTGAAGCTTCAATGAAAGCAAATATCAGCAAGATAGTAACTGAAGCTTCAAGGAAAGCAAATATCAGCAAGATAGTAATTGAAGCTTCAATGAAAGCAAATATCATCATGATAGTAACTGAAACTTCAAGGAAAGCAAATATCATCAAGATAGTAATTGAAACTTCAAGGAAAGCAAATATCATCATGATATTAACTGAAACTTCAAGGAAAGCAAATATCACCAAGATAGTAACTGAAACTTCAAGGAAAGCAAATATCACCATCATAGTAACTGAAACTTCAAGAAAAGCAAATATCAGCAAGATAGTAACTGAAACTTCAAGGAAAGCAAATATCATCAAGATAGTAACTGAAACTTCAAGGAAAGCAAATATCACCAAGATAGTAACAGAAGCTTCAAGGAAAGCAAATATCATCATGATAGTAACTGAAACTTCAAGGAAAGCAAATATCATCATGATAGTAACTGAAACTTCAAGGAAAGCAAATATCATCAAGATAGTAACTGAAACTTCAAGGAAAGCAAATATCATCAAGATAGTAACTGAAACTTCAAGGAAAGCAAATATCACCAAGATAGTAACTGAAACTTCAAGGAAAGCAAATATCACCAAGATAGTAACTGAAGCTTCAAGGAAAGCAAATATCACCAAGATAGTAAGTGAAGCTTCAATGAAAGCAAATATCAGCAAGATAGTAACTGAAGCTTCAATGAAAGCAAATATCAGCAAGATAGTAACTGAAGCTTCAATGAAAGCAAATATCAGCAAGATAGTAACTGAAACTTCAAGGAAAGCAAATATCACCAAGATAGTAACTGAAGCTTC
This sequence comes from Megaustenia siamemsis, assembly GCA_032433765.1. Taxonomy (NCBI): domain Eukaryota; kingdom Metazoa; phylum Mollusca; class Gastropoda; order Stylommatophora; family Ariophantidae; genus Megaustenia; species Megaustenia siamemsis. Next base: position 86,026,728 of record JAVIAB010000125.1, on the reverse strand, counting down.
AATGAAAGCAAATATCATCAAGATAGTAACTGAAGCTTCAAGGAAAGCAAATATCAGCAAGATAGTAATTGAAGCTTCAATGAAAGCAAATATCATCATGATAGTAACTGAAACTTCAAGGAAAGCAAATATCATCAAGATAGTAACTGAAACTTCAAGGAAAGCAAATATCACCAAGATAGTAACTGAAACTTCAAGGAAAGCAAATATCACCAAGATAGTAACTGAAATTGTGCAGTGTCAGAGAACACCAAGAAGTAAGCAAACATTCGTTGACGAAGAACAAAAGAACACAAATCTAAAAGGAAAGAAATATAAACTTTTTGTTTGCTTTGCTGATACGGAACTCATCTGACAGACTTTTCCCATTTGCAGGAACCAACTCGCGATTAATGAGACCAAGTACGAATAATTAAGAATCGATGATTTTCTTCTCTTGATTATCCAAGATTATATATAACATTTAACATATGCGTATGTTTATATGTGTGTGTGATAATATATTGTTGAATCTGTTATCCGATGTAATTGTTCCTTCTGCGATGTCACGATTCGCTAAAAATGTTCCATTCCCTGACGTAACATTGTTACGTCCCATTGAGCTGTAAAATGATTGGCTGTTATTATTAGCACATGCTCACGTGTCCAATGGTTGTGACCTACTTTTTCCAAGAAAATCAATTTTTCGTTCAATAACTCATCGATTATTTCTTGTATGAACCTCAATACTTTTGTCACTTATTTTTATTTTTACCTGATACATTTTTATTGAGAATGTAAACGAGACGGTGATGTCTAGAGTAGCAGGCGTGGTACGGGTAAAATTTGTATAAAACTAGGGAAATGAATTCATCGTGAAGAATAAGGAGTTGAAATAATTTGTTGAAGATAAGAGCTTCAACTCGAGCTTCCCACTGTCGATAACGATGATGGGTATGATAATAATTATGATGATAACGGTTATGGAAAATTTTGTTATAAGTGCCAGTTCGATGCTTTTTTTAAAAAAAAATAGTAAATATTTGTAATGGCAGTGTTGTTGTTGTTGTTGTTGTTGTACCTTTAGCAAATCTGTGAAGTGCAAATAGTCAATCGAATGTTATTATTTTTGTTCTGTTCGTTGATTTCAATATTTCATCGATAACATATTTCATACGGTATCATTAGTAGGTGAGATGAGTTCATGGACCGTAACATCAAATAACCTTTCACATAAGTTAGCAGTAGACATAATTTATAAAAGAACATATAGCGCCACGGAATTATTCAACATAATTTTTTTTTTTTTTTTAATGCTGCTTTAAATAACGTATCGGACGAAATGCCGTCCTCAGGAGCAAGAGTCGCGCACAAGAGAAGTGAGAGTACCTAGGCTGAGAACGGACAACTTATGGTGAAATGTTGCCTTCAGGATTCCTCATCATCATCGTTGAGTGACATCTCCGCATCGAAGGTTGGCTACCATGGAGCGCCATTCCACTCTGGCTCTTGCTTTGATGGTGCAGATTGTCATAGGCTGACTTGTCCATCTTTTGATGCTGCTCGTCCATGTTAGTCTTGGTCTGCCTCTGCCTCTTTTACCTATTTTCCCTTCCGATGTTTCTTTTATTAGACTGTTGTGTCTTTTAACATACCCCAAATGTCATGTGTCTTGTTCTAATTGTGTTTAGTAGTTCTCTTTTGATTTTTAGTTGTTTTAAAACTTCCTCGTTTGTTTTCTTTTCTTTCCATCCAATTCTACCTAATCTTCTATAAATCCACATTTCAAAGGCTTCAATTTTCTGTTCTATTTTCTTGTCTAATGTCCATGTTTCTGCACCTTCAGGATTAGTGAATCATAACTGGCCAATACCATAGTCCAGCTCTCCATGGTGGACACGGATACAAAATAAGGAGCCTGGTCAGGAAAGTTGGAGCTGGAAAGGGGAAGGTAATCCACTGTCCAAAAATGTCGTGCTGAGATCGGATATGCTGGGACGACGAGGAAAAGGATGATGAAGAAGATAACGAAGTAGAGGGATACGAGAAAGAAGAAAGGAGCAAAATTATGAGAACACAAAGAAGAAAACAAAAGAAAACGTCGAAAAAGAAGGAGAGACAAGAGAAGAAACAAGAATGGACTGTGAAGTAATGCACAAATCTGGAGGAGTTAAATTGAATTTCCAGAAAAATAGAAAGCGTGAGCTCCGCTTCTGAACATCGCTTCCACTAAATTGTGGGCAGAAACATCAAACCTGCCTTTGTAAAGCTCTACACCGAGACGTCAGATTGTGTTGTAAATCTGTCCTAGCATAATTTGTTGTTTTCTATCGAACCAGTTGAGACTGACTTTTGTTATTTACAGGCTACTTTGATTTACCTCAGCCTTCCATAGTCGGACACCCATGTGTTCTAAGAATTATCTTTTGTACTCTAGGAAATGTGTAAAGGGTGTGTTCTGACGCTCTGAAATAATTTTGTTGTTTTTACTTTCTTTAGCAAGAGTCCTCACCCTACTTGAGTCTTCATCACCGACTTCTTGTGACTGTCAACCATCAATAATATCAGACTTGAAATTGGTTACGATTGAAATGAGCAATCAAAATAAAATATGAGAATGTATTTACATTATATACAATTTGTATTCATTATAAATTCGGGTCATTCTACAATGAAAGTTTCTGTAAATAATATTTACATTGTGTTATTTTTAGCAACAACATTGGGAATTCCCAATGGCATAATTTATTTTCTTTGTTTAAATATCGCCATGAATTCTTCATTAGAAAGATCGCGCTATGGAAAGTTGAGAGCTGCACTTGTACACTGATTGCTGATTTGGGAGTATGAGAGGCGCACTTTTTTGGTTATTGTTTATTATAGTTTGGTGTGTTCACTTAAATGGAGAATGTTGTAGATGGGGGATGCTATTAGTTTCTGCTGTCAGTGTGAGGACGGTACGGCACGATTGTCGTCCATCCCAAGTGATGGTAGCAGCAGAGTCTGAGCAGCTGAACGCAGCTTTCAGTTGAGTTAATGCTGGACTTATTTGAGGAAGAGTTGCGCTGCGTCATCAAACAGGTCTCTCATGTTGATCTATTGAAGCCAGTTCTACAACAGAAATAATATGTGGAAGTTTTCCAGAATTGTGTGCATGACATGGGATTTCCAGTTTTATAAATAAGCTTGACAAAACTGTAATGTCATCAAATACAAAACATAGTATCATCATCAAGTAAAAAACCCCGATGTTTTGATGTACCGGACCACGATGTTTAGATGTGCTACACCCCGAAGTTTACATGTCACAGCACAACGATGTTTAGGTGTGACGGTGTCAGACATTACTGAACAGGCACTTGGAGGTTGTAAACAAACCCACGACCTGATGATTATGACCTTGACACTGTAGCCAAGAAACACGGAACTAAGGCCGTCCAAGTCACAGACATTCTGACTGTCCAAGTCACAGACCTTCTGACTGTCCAAGTCACAGACATTCTGACTGTCCAAATCACAGACCTTCTGACTGTCCAAGTCACAGACCTTCTGACCGTCCAAGTCACATACCTTCTGACTGTCCAAGTCAAAGACCGTCTGACCGTCCAAGTCACAGACCTTCTGACCGTCCAAGTCACAGACCTTCTGACCGTCAAAGTCACAGACCTTCTGACCGTTCAAATCACAGAACTTCTGACCGTCCAAGTCACAGAACTTCTGACCGTCCAAGTCACAGAACTTCTGACCGTCCAAGTCACATACCTTCTGACCGTCCAAGTCACAGAACTTCTGACCGTCCAAGTCACAGAACTTCTGACCGTCCAAGTCACATACCTTCTGATCGTCCAAGTCACAGAACTTCTGACCGTCCAAGTCACATACCTTCTGACCGTCCAAGTCACATACCTTCTGACCCTCCAAGTCACATACCTTCTGATCGTCCAAGTCACAGAACTTCTGACCGTCCAAGTCACATACCTTCTGACCGTCCAAGTCACAGAACTTCTGACCGTCCAAGTCACTGACCTTCTGACCGTCCAAGTCACAGAACTTCTGACCGTCCAAGTCACATACCTTCTGATCGTCCAAGTGACAAACTTTTGGTTTGTCTCACTTTTACCTTCTTATTATGTTTATATAACAACGATAAAACTGTGATAAGCACCCAATACCTGACCTAACGGAGCAGACTTGACTCCCAGCTGTGGCTAGCGTGTTTTTGTTTCAGACTTTTTTCTTTCGGGATTTATTTCATTTTCAGAAATGGTTATAGGAGATGGTATCTGGGTAAACTCCAGCAAGTGCACAAAAGATAGCCTAAAGTGTGGTTAGAGGATAAAGTGTCATTAGAGAATAAAGTGACATTAGAGAGTAAAGTGGCATTAGAGAATAAAGTGTTATTAGAGAATAAAGTGTCATTTGAGAATAAAGTAGCATTAGAGAATAAAGTGTCATTAGAGAATAAAGTGTCATTTGAGAATAAAGTGTCATTAGAGGATAAAATGCCATTAGAGAATAAAGTGTCATTAGAGAATAAAGTGCCATTAGAGAATAAAGTGTCATTAGAGAATAAAGTGTCATTAGAGAATAAAGTGTCATTAGAGAATAAAGTGCCATTAGAGAATAAAGTGTCATTAGAGAATAAAGTGTCATTAGAGAATAAAGTGCCATTAGAGAATAACGTGTCATTAGAGAATAAAGTGTTTTTAGAGAATAAAGTGCCATTAGAGAATAAAGTGTCATTAGAGAATAAAGTGTCATTAGAGAATAAAGTGACATTAGAGAATAAAGTGTCATTAGAGGATAAAGTGTCATTAGAGAATAAAGTGGCATTAGAGAGTAAAGTGGCATTAGAGCATAAAGTATCATTAGAGAATAAAGTAGCATTAGAGAATAAAGTGCCATTAGAGAATAAAGTGGCAACGGAAATGAAAGACTCTTGCGTCGGTGTCACGAGAAGTGGAATCTTCAAAAGTCATCCTCTGTTTTATATCAAATACGATTTGGCGTAAAGAAAAACTTCCACTATTAAATGTTCAGCTGTTTCATTTGACACTACTTTAGTGTTTCGACTAATAGGTCGTCATCAGGAACGCACATTTGATATAAAAATTAATCTGTGGAATTAAGAATATATTAGTAGCAGGGGGAAGCACACATGAAAACTACACATTTCTAGTAGGTCATTGCAATGACGTGTGTGGGATGACGTATGCACAACCTCTGGAATCTGCGAGCTGCCGGATTCATTACCACAATCAGCCGTCCTTACGTGCTGAAATATTCTGAGCACCTTAAGGGCTGTCCGGAATGTAGTAAATCTGGTTTTGCTAAGCAACAACGGAAAGCAAGCTTTAATTCTGAGCAATGATGCATTAGAGTGACAATAAAATAGCCCAGATGAAAAGCTACAAGTGATGTCATCAGTCAAATATTGACGCAGTTGTTAAACTGTACCTGATTGAGTATCGATCTGCAGAACAAACAAGAGTCACTTTCATTTCTAATCCAACATTGTGCAGACTTCAAAGGAATAAGTGTCACGTGATATTCTCTAATTATCTATGTTTACTTTTTACACAGAAACGAACATGTTCAATAACTTGATACACTGGCTTCTTTTCATGAACATTTATCCACTTCACGCTTTTTCCTGATTTGATTTCATCACAGAGAATAATTGTTGATGACAGAAGTTATACAAAGTTGATGTGCAATAATTCCTCTGATGGTGATCACATTTTGATGTTTGTGTTTTTCTTGTTCAATGTTTGATCTTGTCACATTATTCTAAATTTCCAAATTTATTTGAAATGCATTTTGTGATTTCTTTAATGTTTTCAAGTGAAATTTTGTTTCCTCCACTCGCAGAATTTTGTGGAACATTGTGTGTCTGGTGTCGTTGACTGTGTCACACAAGCTGGAATGTCTTTGATTTCAACAATTAACTAATGCATTATACATGCGTGTGTGTGTGTGAGGAAGAAAAGAGGAGAGGAGAGAGAAAGAGCGAGTGACAGTGAAAAAGACAGAGATGTGTGTTAGAGTGACGACAATGAAGCAGAATAAATATTGAGATAACAATCTTTGCTGGAGTGCGTTTGGTAGCTACCTCTTCGATAAGAGCGTCCACCATATTCCGGAATGACGCTTCTTGCAAATAAATGTCTCACGTTTGTCTTTTTACAGCCTCGCTTCTCTTGTGTCATAATGACATTAATGATAATGACATTTGCCAAAAACTCGTCTTGTGAGATGACTTTGGATGCGATGTTTTTGTGTTGATTTGTCCGTCCTTGCAACCATGAAGCACTATGTCATCTATATCATCAAAGCCAACGACTACCCGACCTTCACCTTGCTACTTAACCAGTCTCTCGTGATGCAGATTATGTCAGAGAAATATGCCTAAGTTCGAAGTGAGATCTTTATCAACTATGTGTCACTGACAACGTCAGCAATCACTTCATCCTTTCTTTCTTCCTGACCATTTCTCTGTTTGTTAAACTTATTTGTGACCCATGCTGCTTAGTTGTACCGCCTTACTTGATAGGGAAATCAATCTGATCACGGCCACGTTGGCTTTTCCTAAACGAAAACCAGACACCCTCTACAAAAAAACATAGAACATCAACGAAACAAAATGTCAGAATTTTAAGAATCTGCTGCAGATTAATTAAACACACTTTTAGTTTTCTTTTGTTGACTTGTAATGTCTTCTATCAAACGTTATGTCTGCTTATTTATGAATATTTCAGGCAAGAAGCATACTGAAGACACTCAAACAAACACAGAAAATTAAACCACTTAAAACAATTTCAGAAAAGAAAAGACAAACATGGCGTCGGAAACTAAGAGGAAACCTTCATGAAAAATGAGAAGCTCTCAATATTTATTGACAACATTGAGAGATACTTACCTAAAATTAATTGTAATAAATTAATTTGTGTTATCTATTTACTGATAAGTCTGACATTAGTTATCATCGGTTATAGTTACCAGTGGTCCCAATCATTTGCCAGACCACCACACGGCACATTCCACAATTTCATCCATATTGTCCAGTCGCTCCCAAAAACACATCTCCCAGACTGTCCCTTTTGATTCACATACTGATTCACACCCGTTTACTTTGATACAAAAACTCATTCACACCTGTCCACCTTGTTACATAAACTCACTCACACCTGTCCACTTTGATACATAAACTCATTCACACCTGTCCACCTTGATACATAAACTCATTCCCACCTGTCCACCTTTCTACATAAACTCATTCCCACCTGTCCACCTTGATACATAAACTCATTCCCACCTGTCCACCTTTCTACATAAACTCATTCCCACCTGTCCACCTTGCTACATAAACTCACTTATGTCGATCCCTCCATTAACATGAGCTCCTCATTAGAACATTGCTAGTTCTGCTCTAAAGAAGATCCAAAGCTTTATCAGGTAATCACATATTTTCCTCTCCTAGCAACACAGCTCAGCAGCCTTCTAAATTAATACAAATCTCTTTCAATATAGACTCCACTATCTCTCTAAACTAATCAAAATCTATCTCAATATAAACTTCACTTTCTCTCTAAACTAATCCACATCTCTCTCAATATAAACTCCACTGTCTAAATTTATCAAAATCTCTCTCATTATAAACTCCACTTTCTCTCTAAACTAATCCAAATCTCTCTCATATAAACTCCACTATCTCTCTAAACTAATCCAAATCTCTCTCAACATAAACTCCACTGTCTAAATTTATCAAAATCTCTCTCAATATAAACTCCACTTTCTCTCTAAACTAATCAAAATCTCTCTCAATAGAAACTTCACCCTGTGTCTCAATTCTCCAAAAGTTCCACCCTCGACACTAAAGCATTCAACCCCTAAAAAAGTAAAGTAAAGTACCCCCCGTCACGCCAAGTGGCGTATAGGGAAATATGGTGTTAGTGACCCTATATTTTACAGACCTTCAGCACATGATTTTGGGGTAATGTGGTCGGTATTACGCCCGTGCTGCTTTACTTTCCCAGAAAAAATCCGGTACCCATTTAAGGCTGGGTGAACCCGGAGCCGTCGGTTGGGATCGAACCCTACCCCTTGTCCGTAGTAGTCCAGTTCACTAACCACTGAGCTATCGCGACTCCCACTATTCAACCCCTAGCTCTGTGATATTCCTGTGTAGAAGGGGCAGCACCTGAAATGGTGAGAACCACTGGTCCAACTTACCAACGCGTCTACAAGATCAGGTATCATTCATATTTGTCTTGAATACCTTCTATGTTATACTCTTTGTTTCATTTGTTCTTTCTTTGAAATTTTTGGTCAAAATTATGCATTAATTGTTATTTATTTCTTCTTTGGTCATTTATTATTTCCTTCCTGATCAAAATAAAATATTATATTCATTGACAATTTCTGTTATTTGTTACATTTATGTTTGAGCATAGATTCATTTGTTATATTTGCCTGGTCAATGAAGAGATAAACGAATACAAGACACTCTTGGCAGATCCATGGGTACACTCAAGCGACATTGTTTTTTTTTTGTTTTTTTTTTAAATTTAATTCTTCATTTTACATTTTGGTTGCTCACAAGCTCGACTCCCCGGCGGCAGGTCATGTACACATTTATGTTGCTCAATACTGTGTCTGCAGGCTGCAAGAATTTACATTTAATGATCTCCAAGAAATAATCTTGGAGATTAGTTGAGCATTTACAATGAACGGACGTCATACGTCACATGAGTCACATGTAAAGCTCTCTGTCTAATCCAGTACAATGAGAACAGGTTAACGAGACTGACAGGGAAGTCGTCCAGTACAATAAGAACAGATTAGCGAGACTACCAGGGAAGTCGTCCAGTACAACGAGAACAGATTAACGAGACTGCCAGGAAGTCGTCGAGTACAATGAGAACAGATTAACGAGACTGGCAGGGAAGTCGTCCAGTACAACTAGAACAGATTAACGAGACTGCCAGGAAGTCGTCGAGTACAATGAGAACAGATTAACGAGACTACCAGGGAAGTCGTCCAGTACAACGAGAACAGATTAACGAGACTACCAGGAAGTCGTCCAGTACAACGAGAACAGATTAACGAGACTGCCAGGGAAGTCGTCCAGTACAACGAGAACAGATTAACGAGACTGCCAGGGAAGTCGTCCAGTACAATGAGAACAGATTAACGAGACTGCCAGGGAAGTCGTCCAGTACAATGAGAACAGATTAACGAGACTACCAGGGAAGTCGTCCAGTACAATGAGAACAGATTAACGAGACTGCCAGGGAAGTCGTCCAGTACAATGAGAACAGATTAACGAGACTACCAGGGAAGTCGTCCAGTACAACGAGAACAGATTAACGAGACTACCAGGGAAGTCGTCCAGTACAACGAGAACAGATTAACGAGACTACCAGGGAAGTCGTCCAGTACAACGAGAACAGATTAACGAGACTACCAGGGAAGTCGTCCAGTACAACGAGAACAGATTAACGAGACTACCAGGGAAGTCGTCCAGTACAACTAGAACAGATTAACGAGACTACCAGGGAAGTCGTCCAGTACAACGAGAACAGATTAACGAGACTGGCTGTGAAGTCGTCCAGTACAACTAGAACAGATTAACGAGACTGCCAGGGAAGTCGTCCAGTACAACGAGAACAGATTAACGAGACTGCCAGGGGAGTCGTCTAGTACAACGAGAACAGATTAGCGAGACTACCAGGGAAGTCGTCCAGTACAACGAGAACAGATTAACGAGACTACCAGGGAAGTCGTCCAGTACAATGAGAACAGATTAACGAGACTGGCTGTGAAGTCGTCCAGTACAACGAGAACAGATTAACGAGACTGCCAGGGAAGTCGTCCAGTACAACGAGAACAGATTAACGAGACTACCAGGGAAGTCGTCCAGTACAACGAGAACAGATTAACGAGACTACCAGGGAAGTCGTCCAGTACAACGAGAACAGATTAACGAGACTGGCTGTGAAGTCGTCCAGTACAATGAGAACAGATTAACGAGACTGGCTGTGAAGTCGTCCAGTACAATGAGAACAGATTAACGAGACTGGCTGTGAAGTCGTCCAGTACAACGAGAACAGATTAACGAGACTGGCTGTGAAGTCGTCCAGTACAACGAGAACAGATTAACGAGACTGGCAGGGAAGTCGTCCAGTACAACGAGAACAGATTAACGAGACTACCAGGAAGTCGTCCAGTACAACTAGAACAGATTAACGAGACTACCAGGGAAGTCGTCCAGTACAATGAGAACAGATTAACGAGACTACCAGGGAAGTCGTCCAGTACAACGAGAACAGATTAACGAGACTACCAGGGAAGTCGTCCAGTACAATGAGAACAGATTAACGAGACTACCAGGGAAGTCGTCCAGTACAATGAGAACAGATTAACGAGACTACCAGGGAAGTCGTCCAGTACAATGAGAACAGATTAACGAGACTACCAGGGAAGTCGTCCAGTACAATGAGAACAGATTAACGAGACTACCAGGAAGTCGTCCAGTACAATAAGAACAGATTAACGAGACTGGCAGGGAAGTCGTCCAGTACAATAAGAACAGATTAACGAGACTGCCAGGAAGTCGTCCAGTACAATAAGAACAGATTAACGAGACTGGCAGGGAAGTCGTCCAGTACAATGAGAACAGATTAACGAGACTGCCAGGAAGTCGTCCAGTACAATAAGAACAGATTAACGAGACTGGCAGGGAAGTCGTCCAGTACAATAAGAACAGATTAACGAGACTGCCAGGAAGTCGTCCAGTACAATAAGAACAGATTAACGAGACTGCCAGGAAGTCGTCCAGTACAATAAGAACAGATTAACGAGACTGCCAGGAAGTCGTCCAGTACAATAAGAACAGATTAACGAGACTGCCAGGAAGTCGTCCAGTACAATAAGAACAGATTAACGAGACTACCAGGAAGTCGTCCAGTACAATAAGAACAGATTAACGAGACTGCCAGGAAGTCGTCCAGTACAACGAGAACAGATTAACGAGACTACCAGGAAGTCGTCCAGTACAACGAGAACAGATTAACGAGACTACCAGGAAGTCGTCCAGTACAACGAGAACAGATTAACGAGACTACCAGGGAAGTCGTCCAGTACAATAAGAACAGATTAACGAGACTGGCTATGAAGTCGTCCAGTACAATAAGAACAGATTAACGAGACTACCAGGAAGTCGTCCAGTACAATAAGAACAGATTAACGAGACTACCAGGAAGTCGTCCAGTACAATAAGAACAGATTAACGAGACTACCAGGAAGTCGTCCAGTACAACGAGAACAGATTAACGAGACTACCAGGGAAGTCGTCCAGTACAATAAGAACAGATTAACGAGACTGGCTGTGAAGTCGTCCAGTACAATAAGAACAGATTAACGAGACTACCAGGAAGTCGTCCAGTGAGGAGTATTCAGGCTCTATTACACTTCCTGCAGTGACATGGCAAAGGTAATGGGTGCCTGATCTTAGGTCTCGACGTGTCAGTGAAGATGGCTTTGATGATTTTCGAAAGAGATGACACAAATGTTAAAGTCGTACATGTCCTCAACATCAAACGTGTTGACAAGAAGGCACAATCTTCAATACGTCACATCTGTTTCATTTCACAGTTCTACTCTTCTTTAGGGAATCTCACAGACTTTTGTGCTAACAGACAACCGTCTCTCACAGACTTTCGTGCTAACAGACAACCGTCTCTCACAGACTTTCGTGCTAACAGACAACCGTCTCTCACAGACTTTCATAGCAACAGACAACAGTCTCTCACATGCTTTCATAGCAACAGACAACCGTCTCTCACAGACTTTCATACTAACAGACAACCGTCTCTCACAGACTTTCATACTAACAGACAACCGTCTCTCACAGACTTTCATAGCAACAGACAACCGTCTCTCACAGACTTTCATACTAACAGACAACCGTCTCTCACAGACTTTCATAGCAACAGACAACAGTCTCTCACAGACTTTCATATCAACAGACAACCGTCTCTCACATACTTTCATATCAACAGACAACAGTCTCTCACAGACTTTCATATCAACAGACAATAGTCTCTCACATACTTTCATATCAACAGACAACCGTCTCTCACATACTTTCATAGCAACAGACAACAGTCTCTCACAGACTTTCATATCAACAGACAACCGTCTCTCACATACTTTCATAGCAACAGACAACAGTCTCTCACAGACTTTCATATCAACAGACAATAGTCTCTCACATACTTTTATATCAACAGACAACAGTCGCTCACAGACTTTCATATTAACAGACAACAGTCTCTCACAGATTTTCATATTAACAGACAACAGTCTCTCACAGACTTTCATATTAACAGACAACAGTCTCTCACAGACTTTCATATTAACAGACAACAGTCTCTCACAGACTTTCATATTAATAGACAACAGTCTCTCACAGACTTTCATATCAACAGAAAATAGTCTCTGACATGTACAAACTAATGTCACTTCCTGGTGTCTGTTCTAAAAGTGAAACACAAAACCAGATTTATCATCTTGGAAAGAGTTTCAAGACATGACATGTCTACCTTGCTCTCCATTACAAGTCTAGCTTCACTTTTGTTCATTTCGAGTCTTCATTCAGTGTCACTTTTGTTCAATTCGAGTCTCCTTTCAGCTTCACTTTTGTTCAATTCGAGTCTGTAATAGGAAAGACTTTGTACAGAGGTTCGTAGCAGGGGGAATCTGATCAGAAGAAAAAGACCCCGTTTCGGCACTTTTCCTTCTTGACACTCTAGGGGAGGTGGACCAGCCTGGGTCATGACTCCCAGGCGTCGACCTCCTTCTGCATTGCCTCTAAGGCTTACAATATTCAATTCAAGTCTTCATTCAGCTTCACTTTTGTTCAATTCGAGTCTTCATTCAGCTTCACTTCTCGACAAATAAACTCAACTCCCCTGGAACTCTGCAGGGAATTTATTCAAACAACACTCAACACATAAGATCAGCAAATTCACAAATGTTGAATAGTAAAAGTAAAGTAGTAAAGTACCCCGCCGTCACGCCAAGTGGCGTATAGGGAAATATGGTGTTAGTGACCCTATATTTTACAGACCTTCAGCACATGATTTTTGGGGTAATGTGGTCGGTATTACGCCCGTGCTGTTTTACTTTCCAGAAAAAATCAGGTACCCATTTAAGGCTGGGTGAACCCGGAGCCGTCGGTTGGGATCGAACCCTATCCCTTGTCCGTAGTAGTCCAGTTCACTAACCACTGAGCTATCGCGGCTCCTACTAATTTTTAGGGAATTAGTAAAACCCAGGTGTCCTCGCCAGGGTACGAACCCCGGCTGTTGCCGTGGTAAGCCAACCGCCTATCGATTGCGCTAACCGGACACCCACAAATGTTGAATATTTGATCAAAATTCACCTCGACTTCACTTTTGATAAAGATTTACTTAGACTTCACATTTGATCAAGATTCATTTCGGCGACTTCACATTTGATGAAGATTCAGCTCGACTTCACACAAACCTCCTATATAGAAAGTCTAGTTCAGTTCGCCTATAGACTGTTGATTGCTCTCCACTGATCACTTCTAATAATACCTGCACCGTTCGATTGGCTGACCATGTGCCAACATTGTTCCTACTCTGGTCACCTCACCTGTATGCAGCCAAAATGTATTACCCCCTATTATGAGTTATTATATTATAGTATATGTCATTATATAGAGCAACTGCACAACGACATGAACACATCTCGAAAGCAAGCAGAAAATAACCCTTGCCAAGAACACCACAACAACTACCAGCATGCTAAAGCCAAATTTCAATGGACTAAACTACAAGCCAGACGGAGAAGCTGGAAAGAGAAAACAGAGTCCTTGAATCTTGAACGAGACACAAGAAAAGTGTGGAAGCTTGTAAAACAGCTGAATGATGAGGGTACAGAAAGGAACACCAAAATTACACTGAAGAAGGATGGAAACATCCTAACAGGCAAGCATGCAGCAAATCACTTTGCAGACTCCTTTGCAAAAGACAATAATATTGAAATTAGTCTAGAGAGACGACAAGAGATCCGTTTAAAACAACAAAATGCAAGACAAGAAGCGACCGCACATAAAGTCATGGAAATACCCATTACACAAAGAGAGCTAGAGCTGGCAATATCCAAATTAAACATGAAAAAGTCACCAGGCAGTGATGGAGTGTCCAATGAAATGATTAAGAACTTGGGAACTTCAGCTAAATCAAAACTACTGCAGATCTACAACATTTGCTGGATCACAGGTAGAGTGCCACAGGCATGGAGAGAAGCAATTATGATACAATTACTAAAGCCAGGAAAAGATGGTTTCAATGAAATCCAACTATAGACCAATCAGCCTTACAAGCTGTTTGTGTAAAACAATGGAACGTATAATCAATCTCAGACTGCAGTGGTACCTGGAAAGTGAAAATCTCCTTGTCCCAGAACAAGCAGGCTTTAGACAGTGTTACTCCACCGAAGATCAAGCAACCTATCTTTCCCAGGAAATTGAGGATGCGTTTCAAGAAAATAAATTGGTACTAGCAGCATGGATAGACCTAAAGAAAGCATTTGATAAGGTATGGAAGGAAGGGCTTTTGAAGAAACTAAGAAATTATGGAGTAAATAGCAGGATGTACAAATGGGTCAAAGCATACCTGCATAACAGGAGAGCCAGAGTGCAACTGGATGGTCTTAAGAGTAAGAAGGTCTTACTACGCCAGGGCGTTCCACAGGGAGGGGTACTATCCCCAACACTTTTTCTAATCTACATCAATGACCTAGTTACTGAACTACCACATGGCATCAAAGTGGCAATGTATGCAGATGACTTGGTAATGTGGTGCACAGAGGAGTATGCAACAGTGACCTCCAAATTGCTACAAAGAGCTATGAATGCACTGAATTCATGGACAAATAGATGGTGTATCAGCATCAATACAGACAAATGCAGTACAAACACTTTTCACACTCTCCCCAAAACAAAAAGTAGAAGCCATCTACATAAACAATGAGCCTGTGAAAGAAGACATACAAGATACGTATCTCGGAGTTACATTTGATAACAAACTATCTTGGAAACAGCAGATAAATAAGGCAACCCAAAAAGCAAGGAGGAAATTAAATATTCTAAGAAAGTTGTGTGGAACCACATGGGGTGCGAGTGGGAAAATACTCAGTAAAGTTTACCAACAGAGTATACGCCTACATTTAGAATACGGATCATCCGCATGGTGCTCAGCATCAAACACCACGCTGCAAGAGCTGGATAAAGTACAAAACCAGGCACTTACGGTCATCACAGGAGCAATGAAATCAACACCAATATTGGAGATGGAGAAATTGTGGAGGATACCAGCACTGAGAGAACGGAGGGACACAAAGGTGCTGATACAGGCAGAAAAATTTGCATGCATGCCGAGACATCCAATGAAGGACCGATTCCAAAATCTTGCATTGGGACGACTTAAGAGAAGCAGTTTTATCCACCAAGCCAAGCGTATTAGTAGACAAACACCAGACATGCCAAGAGTTGTTAACCCCCTACTGCCCATACCAGAACAGACTCCCTGGACAAAGGAATCAAGATTATCAATATTTATTGTTATGGTTGGCATCTCTCTCAGAGTTGTTATGGTTGGCACCTCTCTCAGAGTTGTTATGGTTGGCACCTCTCTCAGAGTTGTTATGGTTGGCACCTCTCTCAGAATTGTTATGGTTGGCACCTCAATCAGAGTTGTTATGGTTGGCACCTCTCTCAGAGTTGTTATGGTTGGCACCTCTCTCAGAGTTGTTATGGTTGGCACCTCTCTCAGAGTTGTTATGGTTGGCACCTCTCTCAGAATTGTTATGGTTGGCACCTCTTTCAGAGTTGTTATGGTTGGCACCTCTCTTAGAATTGTTATGGTTGACACCTCTCTCAGAGTTGTTATGGCTGGCATCTACCTCAGTGTTTTTATGGTTGGTATTTCTCTCAGAATTAGAATTATTTTGTACTTCAGTCACATTTATTTTTTTATCTTTATTCTCATTTTATTTTCATCCAGACTTTCTCTGATATACAGTTCTCCCAGTACTTCACTCCCTTTATCTTTCTCTCTCTTTCTCTCTCTCTCTCTCCAACTATTTACCTAAATCCCCAGTTATAACTCAAATGTCCCCCTTCCAAGTATGTCTCTATTTATAGCCCTCTGTGCAACATTTTCTGTCTCACATCTTTTCATCACTTTCTCTTATTTATTCTCTTTCAACAATTCAACAGTTCAACTCATGTTGTACTCACGAATAACTCGTTCACTTACCAGCTATATATCATCAACCATTACAGAAAACACATTCCTACACAGTTATACATCACATACAGCACATACACATGCACATAGTGATCCATTGATAAATATCTCAGAATATTTGCGAGAGCACAACAGTAATGGGTAACTCTTTTTATTAGTTTTATTTGCTTTCTCAATAAGCCGACCATTTTTCCTGTGAGATTGAATAGCCAGGGTAGATATGAAGTAATGGTAGAGCCGTCATAAAGGATTACAAGCCGGGGACTTTTATTGCCGGGCCCGATATATGAGTGTCTGGGGTAGACTTGTTTTCACGAAACATTTTAGTCTCCAATTCTGGCCAGACTCCCAGGCGCAGTATATTAGAGGCCAATCGTAAACAAGGGCACTCTGTGTCGGGTAGATGGATAGACAGATTTGTTTTAATGGACGGAGATATTGGTCGAGAGTAGACAGAATGTCACACAAACACAAATAAATAGACCGCTATACACACCCGAATGCACGAGGTATATACACACATACGCATAAAAACCCATAGTGGAAGAATGAATGTGGCGATGAGAAGATGATGAGATAGATAAGAGACGAGATTTGAAAGCCAATTAGAAGATGATGAGATAGATAAGAGACGAGATTTAAAAGCCAATTAGAAGATGATGAGATAGATAAGAGACGAGATTTAAAAGCCAATTAGAAGATGATGAGATAGATAAGAGACGAGATTTGAAAGCCAATTAGAAGATGATGAGATAGATAAGAGACGAGATTTAAAAGCCAATTAGAAGATGATGAGATAGATAAGAGACGAGATTTGAAAGCCAATTAGAAGATGATGAGATAGATAAGAGACGAGATTTGAAAGCCAATTAGAAGATGATGAGATAAATAAGAGACGAGATTTGAAAGCCAATTAGAAGATGATGAGATAGATAAGAGACGAGATTTAAAAGCCAATTAGAAGATGATGAGATAAATAAGAGAGATATTTAAAAGCCAATTAGAAGATGATGAGATAAATAAGAGACGAGATTTGAAAGCCAATTAGAAGATGATGAGATAGATAAGAGACGAGATTTAAAAGCCAATTGGAAGATGATGAGATAAATAAGAGAGAGATTTAAACGCCAATTAGAAGATGATGAGATAAATAAGAGACGAGATTTGAAAGCCAATTAGAAGATGATGAGATAGATAAGAGACGAGATTTAAAAGCCAATTAGAAGATGATGAGATAGATAAGAGACGAGATTTAAAAGCCAATTAGAAGATGATGAGATAAATAAGAGACGAGATTTAAAAGCAATTAGAAGATGATGAGATAGATAAGAGACGAGATTTAAAAGCCAATTAGAAGATGATGAGATAAATAAGAGAGAGATTTAAAAGCCAATTAGAAGATGATGAGATAAATAAGAGACGAGATTTGAAAGCCAATTAGAAGATGATAAGATAGATAAGAGACGAGATTTAAAAGCCAATTAAAAGATGATGAGATAAATAAGAGACGAGATTTGAAAGCCAATTAGAAGATGATGAGATAGATAAGAGACGAGATTTAAAAGCCAATTAGAAGATGATGAGATAAATAAGAGTGAGATTTAAAAGCCAATTAGAAGATGATGAGATAAATAAGAGACGAGATTTGAAAGCCAATTAGTAGATGATGAGATAAATAAGAGACGAGATTTAAAAGCCAATTAGAAGATGATGAGATAGATAAGAGACGAGATTTAAAAGCCAATTAGAAGATGATGAGATAAATAAGAGACGAGATTTAAAAGCCAATTAGAAGATGATGAGTTAGATAAGAGACGAGATTTAAAAGCCAATTAGAAGATGATGAGATAGATAAGAGACGAGATTTAAAAGCCAATTAGAAGATGATGAGATAGATAAGAGACGAGATTTGAAAGCCAATTAGAAGATGATGAGATAAATAAGAGACGAGATTTAAAAGCCAATTAGAAGATGATGAGATAGATAAGAGACGAGATTTAAAAGCCAATTAGAAGATGATGAGATAGATAAGAGACGAGATTTGAAAGCCAATTAGAAGATGATGAGATAGATAAGAGACGAGATTTAAAAGCCAATTAGAAGATGATGAGATAAATAAGAGACGAGATTTAAAAGCCAATAGAAGATGATGAGATAGATAAGAGACGAGATTTAAAAGCTAATTAGAAGATGATGAGATAAATAGAGACGATATTTAAAAGCCAATTAGAAGATGATGAGATAGATAAGAGACGAGATTTGAAAGCCAATTAGAAGATGATGAGATAGATAAGAGACGAGATATGAAAGCCAGCTGGAAGATGATGGGAAGCCGCAATAGCTCAGTGGTTAGCGAACTAGTCTACAAAGGGCAAGAGGTAGGGTTCAATCCCAACCGACGGCTTTCTGGTTCACCCAGCCTTAAATGGGTACCAGATTTTTTTCTGGGAAAGTAAAGCGGCACGGGCGTAATATCGACCACCTTACCCCAAAAAATCATGTGCTGAAGGTCTGTAAAATTTATGGTCACTAACACCATATTCCGTATAAGCCACTTGGCGTGACGGGGGCTCTTTACTTTTTACTTTTAAAAGATGATGAGATAGATAAGAGACGAGATTTGAAAGTCATCTGGAAGATGATGAGATAGATAACATCTAGAGAGGACTTGACGGGAGGGAGAAGTGAAAGATAATTAGAGAATACATAGATGCATAGAGAGACAGAGAAGTGACGACTTTAGATAGGAGTAGCCTCACTGCAGTCGGGGCATTGCCCTATCTTCACAGCCTCCCACTTGCAGGAACCAACAAAATGTTTATCCCGATCGTTCATGCTGTTCTAGTGAACGTGTTGCGTTTTCAAAAATAAGCAGCTCATGATGCACACTTCCGTGTCGCTGTAACGGGTGTCGTGGACAGCACAACCTTCATGCGGAAATGGCCGAATCCGTCTGGACTTCGTGGTCAGTGAGCGTGCCCCAAAAATCGCTGTCCCAACAAATCAAGACAGATCTCAACTTCGTGAAAATCCGATCGCGGTCCGGCCGGTGGCGAAGTTCGAACACAGGTCACACACTTCACGTTCCTTGTCAAAGCCGGGGCTTGGCTTAGGGTTTTTACAATAAACGGCCAATCGCCCGCTGCACGTATCTCCACTCGCTGGCACTACAACCATGTTGTCTTTTTGGTCTGATGAATGCGACCGGCCCACCGCAGTCTCCACAAACAACAATTCAGACAGAACCATCTGAAACCACACTGCAGCAAAAATTGCCACCGGTCCTTTACCTGATCTGACTAGACGATCAGCTTGACCCGCTGCACCAACAGGAAGTGAGAGAAGTCAAGAAAAGATAGCAAATGACGGAAATAACAAGAGAGCTGATGTTGATGATCTGTGATACAGTGGAGAGCGGAAAAGGCCAGAAAGAAATGTTCAAATATTAGACTAGATGAAGTGTCAGTGGTTCACTTCCAACGTGCCAGTTTCAAGTGGTTCACTTCCAACGTGTCAGTTTCAAGTGGTTCACTTCCAACGTGTCAGTTTCAAGTGGTTCACTTCCAACGTGTCAGTTTCAAGTGGTTCACTTCCAACGTGTCAGTTTCAAGTGGTTCACTTCCAACGTGCCAGTTTCAAGTGGTTCACTTCCAACGTGTCAGTTTCAAGTGGTTCACTTCCAACGTGCCAGTTTCAAGTGGTTCACTTCCAACGTGCCAGTTTCAAGTGGTTCACTTCCAACGTGCCAGTTTCAAGTGGTTCACTTCCAACGTGCCAGTTTCAAGTGGTTCACTTCCAACGTGCCAGTTTCAAGTGGTTCACTTCCAACGTGTCAGTTTCAAGTGGTTCACTTCCAACGTGCCAGTTTCAAGTGGTTCACTTCCAACGTGCCAGTTTCAAGTGGTTCACTTCCAACGTGCCAGTTTCAAGTATTTGGAATGTAACCAGAGGATAAGAGTTTTTCATGGACAAACAATTTTCATTCTTTAGCCATCTCCGTTGGAAGAGGAAATATTGATGATAATTTGACAACCGGTAAAATAAAAGCAAAGAAAGGCAGAGAAAGACAGTAACCAAAAACATATATTCAACAGTGTAAAGTCTGACAAGTGAAACAATCATCAGTGAGCTGATTGGGAACACTGGGTACAGCATAGGCTAGAGCAGAGGTTCTCAAAGTGTGCGCGGCGTTTCACACGGATGCCATCAAACTTAGGGAAGGACACCACACCGCGGATGTTGTCCTGTAAATACTCAGTTGTTAGAATTATTAAAATAACAACATCCACATAAAATTAATAATTGTTAGTTCAAGAATGACTTATCTACATGATAGTCTCTTCATTCTGACGTCATTAATCATCGTATATATACTATTAGGGAATCAGAGTTTACCAGATTTGTAGGATCGTAACTGTCTGGAGTTTTGGAACCACTGTGTTAGTGATATAACATCGGTGACACCCCCCTAGACCTGACAGTTGATGATGAAAATGTTGGAGAGTTATGAAATCAGAATTCTACAGAACAGTTGATGTCAAAGTCTCCGTTGATTGAGTTTAATTGATAGCTTTCCGGAAACATAAACATCCAAGAGACAGTGCAGCGTTGGCAGCGAACTTCAGCAGCAGTGTTCACAGACCATCCACAATATGATTAATTGCTGTAGGGCTGGCCTAGACGCTGCATAACTAATTCTAGGAGAGTCCAGTCTGTAGGGAGCTCACAGATAAGATATGACCTAGACAGTCAGCTCTGTGGAGCTTTATGGACCTGATGTGGGCCATACAATTAGCAAAACTGTTGCTTGTGTTGTGCGGGTGGTAAGAAAGATCAAGAAAGCATTTATTAACGTTGAGACTGCACTTATCATGTTCTTGCGCTGTTCTCACGTCGCGACTGGTAGATGGAAGAGAACATGTGGGTTGTTCTTCATTGATTGTCTTCTGTGTCTTTTATAGTTCGCTAGTGTCAGCAAAACCGGTCTCATTATCATCATCATTATCATCATCATCACTATCATCCTCATCATCATTGAATACCGTCCCGCATCGAAGGTTGGCTTCCATGGAGCGCTATTCCGCTCTGTCTCTTGCTTTGAGGATGCAGGTTGTCATAGGCTGACTCCTCCATGTTGGTCTTGGTCTGCCTCTTTTACCTTGTATTTTTCCTTCCAATATTACTTTTAACATGCCCCAAAAATCTTATTTGTCTTGTTTGAATTGTGTTTAGTAGTTCTCTTTTCATTTTTTGTTGTTTTAAGACTTCATCGTTTGATTTCTTTTCTTTCCATCCAATTCTACCTATTCTTCTATAAATCAACATTTCAGCGGCTTCAATTTTCTGTTCTGTTTTCTTGTCTAATGTCCATGTTTCTGCACGACACAGGAACGTTGAGAAGATGTAACATTTTGCTATTCTTAGTTTTAGCCATGTTTTATTTGTTTTGATGTTTTGTGAAAGAGAGAAGCTGTCTGGTGTAGTGCTGATAATATTACCTAACAATGTTTTAATAATAATACTCACACAATAAAGTGAGCAATGGTGAACACAAATAAGGTGACTGATGATTAGCAAAATAAGATCTTGCTTGCGTTCACCCGATGACTAGAGGAGTACACCTCTTCGTCATCCGTCCTTAAAAGGACGTTAAGTGGGCGTGTCTGCGTTGTGATGTATTTGCAGTATAACTGTGATATTTGCGCTTTTCGGCCCAACACATCCGACTTCAGCATGACATTTTTGAGTACAGGATTGTCTTCCTTCTTTGATCTCTACTAGCTTGGCAGATCTCAGATCAGCACAAAAGATGATGACTGTTGAACAACAAAAAAAAACAATAACAGATGAAGAAAATAACACGACAGATGATAAACGTAATAAAGTGACTGATGATCAACAAGATAACCGATGATCACCACTCTGGAAGCAGCAATATCCAGCTCCAAAGTCCCACACCAGAATTGTGACGTGTTTCCTGACTCCAGCAGTGTGATGTCTCCAGAGGATCCAACTGCTAGAGGGACTGTGTTTGCCACATGCCACCACTGAGTGCAACACGATGCCCTTGATGGTCGTCGTAACTGCGAAATGAACCCACACTCTTAGATGTAGCCAGTGCATAGATCACATAGCCACTGAGGCTACACACACACACACACACAACAAACACACACACACATTGTTTGTCTGTTTCGTTCTGTGTCTTCATAAAACAAAACATCTGTCTGTGTTTGTTCTGTCTCTGCTTCTGTATGTCTGTGTGTGCTATTCTCTCTAAATCAGTCTTTCTTTTTTTTCTCTCTCTCTATGTTAATCTCTGTCAGTCTCACTCTTTATTAATCTCTCTCAGTCTATCTCTGTTAATCTATCTCTAACTCAATATTTCTCACTCTTTATTAATCTCTCTCAGTCTATCTCTGTTAATCTATCTCTAACTCAATATTTCTCTCTCTCTCTGTTTATCTCTCTCGAATTCAATTGTTCTCTCTCTCATGTTAAAATCTCAATCTGTGTGTGTTAATCTCTCTCAGTCTCTCTCCGTTAATCTCTCAGTCTCTCTCTGTGTTAATCGCTCTCAGTCTCTTTCTGTTAATCTCACTCTCTAACTCAAAATTTATCTCTCTCTGTTAATTTCTCTCGATCTCTTTCTGTGTTAATCTATTCTAACTCAATATTTCTCACTTTCTGTTAATCTCTCTGTCTCTCTCTGTGTTAATCTCTCTCAGTCTCTCTCTGTGTTAATCTCACTCTCTAACTGAAAATTTCTCACTCTCTGTTAACCTCTATCAGACTCTCTCTCTCTCTCTATTAATCTCTCTATAACTCAATATTTCCCCCTCTCTCTATTAATCTCTCTCAGTCTCTCTCTGTGTTAATCTCTCACTCTCTCTCTCTTTAATCTCTCTCTAACTTAGTCTATATCTCTCTATGTTAATCTCTCTCAGTCTCTCTCTTTCTTTAACTCAATATATATCTGTCTTTGTTAATCTCTATCAGTCTCTCTCTCTGTTAATCTCTCTAACTCAATATTTCTATCTCTGATAATCTCTCTCAGTCTCTCTCTGTGTTAATCTCTCTGAGTGTCTCGCTCTGTTAATGTCTCTCAGTCTCTTTCTCTGTGTTAATCTCTCTGTCTCACTCTGTTAATCTCTCTCTAACTCAATATTTTTTCTCTCTCTCTGTTAATCTCTCTCAGTCTCTCTCTCTCTTTGTTAATCTATATCATTCTCTCTCTGTTATCTATCTAACTCAGTCTTTCTCTCTGTGTGTTAATCTCTCAATCTTACTCTCTGTTTAATCTATCTAACTCAGTCTTTCTCTCTGTGTGTTAATGTGTCTCAATCTCTCTCTGTTAATCTATCTAACACAGTCTTTCTCTCTGTGTTAATCTCACTCAATCTATCTCTCTCTCTCTGTTAATCTATCTAACTCAGTCTTTCTCTCTCTGTGTTAATCTCTCTCAATCTTACTCTCTGTTAATCTATCTAACTCAGTCTTTCTCTCTGTGTTAATATCTCTCAATCTCTCTCTCTCTCTCTGTTAATCTATCTAACTCAGTCTTTCTATCTCTGTGTTAATCTCTCTCAATCTCTCTCTGTTAATCTATCTAACTCAGTCTTTCTCTCTCTGTGTTAATCTCTCTCTGTTAATCTATCTAACTCAGTCTTTCTCTCTCTGTGTTAATCTCTCTCAATCTCTCTCTGTTAATCTATCTAACTCAGTCTTTCTCTCTCTGTGTTAATCTCTCTCAATCTCTCTCTCTCTCTCTCTTTCTCTCTCTCTCTCTCTGTTAATATCTCTAACTCATTCTTTCTCTCTTACTGTCAATCTATCTATCTCAATGCCTCTCTCTATCCCTCTCAAATCGTAAATTACCGTCACACACAAACAAAACACAAAACAAAAACAAACAAAAAACATCCCCGAATACCCCGCCGCCCCCATGCAACAAACTTCTACTCTACATTTCTCTCTACTCCAGACTAAATTACATTAGCAATTTTGCTTGTCTACTTCTCTGTCAAAAATTCAATAATTTCTTCTGTTCTCCTTTTGCAGATTGTAAATCACCGCACGGACAAAAAAGTACTTTGCGAGTAGAACTAAAAACCTTAGGAAACCATTTCCATTATTAAAGACCAGGGAGCTTTCAGAAAATATTGTCTTTACACTGATTGAGTTACAGAGCTGCTTGGAACAAAGGCAGCTTTCTGTAAATGCGTAATTTAATTGACTTAAAACTTTATTTACCAACGAATTGGGAGTATTTTCGAAGAAACAGACTGTGCTTTTGTATTCTGTGACTCTTTAATTAAATAACGGTAGTGTTTCTTTTGTGACATGTCCGTTCTGTTTTATTTTTTGCATTTTGAGTTGTCTTGGCTGGAGTATTAATTTGTTTGTTATGTGGATACACGTATGTTCCAACCAGTCAATGACTTCTGCTGATATTTGAGATCTCTCGCTTTGTTATTTATACAACAAATGATAATTCAAGAAACAATAATTTTATAAATAATAATAAAAAAATTTATCATTCAAGAAATTATTATTCCAAATTATTAGTTCATTAAAATTGTAAAAATAGACGGAAAGGAGGTGCTGGGTGTGATTTGGTTGTAGTGAGGTGTGATGTAGTTGATTGTGGTGGGGGGTGGGGTGATGTAGTTGGTTGTGGGGGTGGTGGGGGTGATGTAGTTGGTGTGGTGGGGGAGATGTAATAGGTTGGGTGGGGGGTGATGTAGTTGGTTGGGGGGGGGGGTGATGTAGTTGGTTGGGGGGGGGGTAATGTAGTTGGTTGTGGTTGGGGAGGGTGATGTAGTTGGTTGTGGTTGGGGAGGGTGATGTAGTTGGTTGTGGTGGGGGGTGACGTAGTTGGTTGTGGTAGGGGGTGGGTGTGATGTAGTTGGTTGGGGGGGGGGTAATGTAGTTGGTTGTGGTTGGGGAGGGTGATGTAGTTGGTTGTGGTTGGGGAGGGTGATGTATTTGGTTGTGGTGGGGGGTGACGTAGTTGGTTGGGGGGGGGGGTGTAGTTGGGGGGGGGGGGTAATGTAGTTGGGAATGTAGTTTGGGGAGGGTGATGTAGTTGGTTGTGGGGGGGTGATGATGTAGTTGGTTGGTGGGGGTGATGTAGTTGGTTGGGGGGGGGATGTGGTTGGTTGGGGGGGTAATGTAGTTGGTTGTGGTTGGGGAGGGTGATGTAGTTGGTTGTGGTTGGGGAGGGTGATGTAGTTGGTTGTGGTGGGGGGTGAAGTAGTTGGTTGTGGTAGGGGGTGGGTGTGATGTAGTTGGTTGCGGGGGGTAATGTAGTTGGTTGTGGGGTGGGGGTGATGTAGTTGGTTGTGGGGGGTGATGTAGTTGGTTGTGGGGGGGGGGTGATGTAGATGGTTGTTGTTTGTGGGGGTGATGTAGTTAGTTGGGGGGGGGGGGGGGTGATGTAGTTGGTTGTTGTGGCGTGTGATGTAGTTGGTTGTTGTTGAGTGTGATGTAGTTGGTTGTTGTGGAGTGTAATGTAGTTGGTTGTTGTGGCGTGTGATGTAGTTGGTTGTTGTGAGTGTGATGTAGTTAGTTGTTGTGGAGTGTAATGTAGTTGGTTGTTGTGGCGTGTGATGTAGTTGATTGTTTTGGAGTGTGATGTAGTTGATTGTTGTGGAGTGTGATGTAGTTGATTGTTGTGGAGTGTGATGTAGTTGATTGTTGTGGAGTGTGATGTAGTTGGTTGTTGTGGAGTGTATGTAGTTGGTTGTGGTGGAGTGTGATGTAGTTGGTTGTTGTGGAGTGTGATGTAGTTGGTTGTTGTGGAGTGTGATGTAGTTGGTTGTTGTGGATTGTGATGTAGTTGGTTGTTGTGGCGTGTGATGTAGTTGGTTCTTGCGGAGTGTAATGTAGTTGGTTGTGGTGGAGTGTGATGTAGTTGGTTGTTGTGGTGGAGTGTGATGTAGTTGGTTGTTGTGGATTGTGATGTAGTTGGTTGTTGTGGCGTGTGATGTAGTTGGTTGTTGTGGAGTGTGATGTAGTTGGTTGTTGTGGCGTGTGATGTAGTTGGTTGTTGTTGAGTGTGATGCAGTTGGTTGTTGTGGCGTGTGATGTAGTTGGTTGTTGTGGCGTGTGATGTAGTTGGTTGTTGTTGAGTGTGATGTAGTTGGTTGTTGTGGCGTGTGAATTAGTTGGTTGTTGTGGCGTGTGATGTAGTTGGTTGTGGTGGAGTGTGATGTAGTTGGTTGTGGTGGAGTGTGATGTAGTTGGTTGTTGTTGAATGTGATGTAGTTGTTGTGGTGGAGTGTGATGTAGTTGGTTGTTGTTGAGTGTGATGTAGTTGGTTGTGGTGGAGTGTGATGTAGTTGGTTGGTGTGGCGTGTGAGTAGTTGGTTGTTGTGGCGTGTGATGTAGTTGGTTGTTGTGGAGTGTGATGTAGTTGGTTGTGGTGGAGTGTGATGTAGTTGGTTGTGGTGGAGTGTGATGTAGTTGGTTGTTGTTGAGTGTGATGTAGTTGGTTGTGGTGGAGTGTGATGTAGTTGGTTGTTGTTGAGTGTGATGTAGTTGGTTGTGGTGGAGTGTGATGTAGTTGGTTGGTGTGGCGTGTGAATGTAGTTGGTTGTTGTGGCGTGTGATGTAGTTGTTGTGGTGGAGTGTGATGTAGTTGGTTGTGGTGGAGTGTGATGTAGTTGGTTGTGGTGTAGTGGAATGTAGTTGGTTGTGGTGTAGTGTAATGTAGTTGGTTGTGGTTCTCTAACTTGCTGGCTAGTTTAACGATGACCTTGATAGATCAGCTGTTTGACTCAGTATGGAAGAAGGTTTCGTGACCTTATGGGCGATAGTTGACGATATAAGCTCGTCTGTTGCGACTAATCTGTTATGATCAACCATATTGCAGAGGTTCTCACATCCTAGTGAGAAGACACACTGTTTTCATTGGATGAGCCGAAACTGTGAGATTTGTTGCTTTGATGGATTGTGCCTCTTTTGATGGACCTATCAAGATGGAAAGATTGATTGCGAGCGTTGACTCTATATTTGAGTGTCAAAGCAATCATACACAAGCTTTACAAATAGTTTCTCAAAAAAATCAAAATAAATAATATTTTGTTACTTATGAATTATAACTTCGAGTTTAGTTATTGTTTCTCTTGCGTCACAACACAGCTGTCATTAACGAAACGATCAAACGAGGACTAGTCTGACCTGATCCGCATTGATGTTTTCTAGATTCATACAGCTTTAGGTTCGTACTGGAAATTGTTGTAATTAGTAAGATATCGCTAGCAAATGCTTGCCTTCTTCTTCCTTTCAGCTCCCTGTGGAGCATAGGTCTTCAACAAACACTCTCGGCTCCCTGTGGAGCATAGGTCTTCAACAAACACTCTCGGCTCCCTGTGGAGCATAGGTCTTCAACACACACTCTCGGCTCCTGTGGAGCATAGGTCTTCAACACACACTTAATCTCCCTATGGATCATAGGTCTTCAACACACACTCTCGGCTCCCTGTGGAGCATAGGTCTTCAACAAACACTCTCGGTTCCCTGTGGAGCATAGGTCTTCAACAAACACTCTCGGCTCCCTGTGGAGCATAGGTCTTTCAACAACACACTCTCGGCTCCCTGTGGAGCATAGGTCTTCAACAAACACTCTCGGCTCCCTGTGGAGCATAGGTCTTCAACAAACACTCTCGGCTCCCTGTGGAGCATAGGTCTTCAACACACACTCTCGGCTCCCTGTGGAGCATAGGTCTTCAACAAACACTCTCGGCTCCCTGTGGAGCATAGGTCTTCAACACACACTCTCGGCTCCCTGTGAGCATAGGTCTTCAACACACACTCTCGGCTCCCTGTGGAGCATAGGTCTTCAACACACACTCTCGGCTCCCTGTGGAGCATAGATCTTCAACACACACTTTCAAATCCATGTGGAGCATAGATCTTCAACACACACTCTCGGCTCCCTGTGGAGCATAAATTTCAATAAACACTTTCCAAGCCGTACTGTTTCTTGTCATTCATTTAAGATCATTCCATGTCCCTCATCATCTTCATCTTTCTTTCCATCATTCCTCTCCAATTATATTTGGTCTTCTTTTTTTGGCTTTTTAATTGGGGTTTTTTAAAAAAGGCCTGTCATGTGACACTCTCATTTGGCTTCCGCAGTGTGTGTCCTGTCAAGCTCCATCGTCTTCTCTGTATCTCATTTATATATATATACGGGAGGTCAAAAAGTAATGCACACCAATTTTTTTCTCGGCTAATAACAAAGATAGGAATATGAAATTTTGCACACTTGGAATATGACATGTTCCAATTATGTGCACCAAATTGCACAGCATTCTGATAAATATTACGCAATCTATGAACCGTTAAAATGGAGCTTGTCAACAATGTCCGTTACAAACAGCGAATTGTCATAGAATTCTGGTTGCGGAAAAAGAACTGTGGCAAACATTCATAAACGACTGTGTGCAGTGTACAAATGTTCTGCAGTCGATAGGAGCACAGTTAGTCGCTGGGTTCAGAGAATTAAAGCTGCAGAAAGTGTACGAGTGGAGCTGCATGATTTACCGCGTTCTGGACGTGTTGCCTCGGCTACCAGCACAGACTTGTTAAACGGGCTGATGCCATTATTCGTAAGGATAGGCGTATCACTAGTCAGCAATTGGCATTGCAGCTTACAGTCAGCAAGGGAAGTGCAATCGCAATTTTTAAAACTCTCGGATATTCAAAGATTGCGCTCGATGGGTTCCTCGGTGCCTAACAAATGATCACAGAGTTCAAAAGGAAAACATTCTGTTCTGAATTGTTGGAGCGTTTCGGTGTTGAAGGAGAAATGTTTTGTCAAAAATTGTTACCGGGGACGAAACGTGGCACATCATTATGAGCCTGAAACAAAAATGCAGTCAATGGAATGGCATCATCCGCAGTCACCAAAAGAAAAAAAAATTCAAAACATCTCCATCAGCCGGAAAGGTGATGATCACTGTCTTCTGGGACATGATGGTGTGATTCTTGTTGATGTAATGACAAGAGGTGAGACAATCAACTTGACAGCTACATCAATACACTGACAAAACTCAAAAATCGGTTCCACAGAGTTCGGCCTAATAAGCCATCTGCAGATTTGTTGCTTCAACATGACAATGCACGCCCTCACACAAGTCTGGTAACACGGGAAGCAATCAACAAATTTGGTTGGACTGTACTGCCCCATCCTCCTTACAGCCCTGATCTGGCTCCCTCAGATTTCCATCTGTTTGGACCACTCAAAAATTCCTGCGTGGGACACACTTTGACAATGATGAGGATGTGATCCGTGCAGTTAAAAATGGCTACGCGAGCAGGACAAAACTTGGTACAAACGAGGCATTCATGACCTAGTTTCGCGTTGGCGTAAGGCATACGCTTGGACGGAGATTATGTTGAAAAATAGGTAGTGTAAGGGGATGTTCAGCTACAATCTGTGAAAATTTCACACATTTTGCCCGAATAGTTTCGAGAAAAAAATTGGTGTGCATTACTTTTTGACCTCCCTACGTATATATATATATATATATATATATATATATAATATATATATATATATATATATATATGTAAATCTGTGTAATTAGAAAGTAAGTCTGCCCTAGGATAGTGTTGGTAACTTACCCAAATATGTCGTTGGTTAATAAAAATAAATATTGGACACTCAAGTTCCTAATGTGTCACTGAACATGAACCTTCTTTCACATTCCTGTGTATCTGACATTAATTTATTATACGCCATGTCACACCTGTCACTTGTCATTATTCATTATACGCCATGTCACACCTGTCATGTCATTATTCATTATATAAACATCACAAACACAATCTCAGTTTTTAATGTTTTCCAGCCATACAACAGGACTGATTTAATATTCAAAATTTACTCCATAATTATATTTACGGTAAATTAAAATCTATCATTGACGTCACTTAAACTATATCAGTAAAGCTCAATCTTAAAATGTTCTGATCACCATAGCTGAAGCCATTCGTATATTTCAGTATTTCATGTCCTCTAGGACCCAACTGGTCAAACACATCGGAACTGTGTATTGTCAACAATGAACCGTGGTCACTGGATATCTGTTCAGATCTGGTAAGGACATTTCCTATCAAGTCCAGAGTCAGGGAATCTCTTAATATTGACGTAAACTATGACGAAGAGACAAAATACTCTTGCAATACTAGTGGAATGCAAATCGGTTTCCAGTTGAAAACAGCGTAATCTATCATATGGCTGAAAGTTTTGTACAGCGGCCGAAAACGTACACATCTGTAGTCTGGACCAGACTCCACACGGTTAAATCTGCTCATTGCAGAGGAACATGCCGGTTCTGATGTCTGTAGATGGAGACAATGAGAAAACAGCTGTCCACGTCCTCCCTTGCAGCAAGAGTTCCACGGTACGAGGCGAAAGAGATGCCACGCTCCATCCCCTACCATGACCCTCTCTCCAGCTACCCAACCGAATCTCTTTGACAACCACGTCATCACATGCAACGTCACTTTATGACCGTTTGCCTTGCACTATCCCTGTATCTAATCATTTTGCCGTGCAGTTCCCCATTATACAATTATACGTCATGTCACATATCTCACTTGTCAGTATTCATATACGTCATGTCACATATCTCACTTGTCATTATTCATTATGCGTCATGTCACATCTGTCACTTGTCATTATTAATTATACGCCATGTCATATCTGTCACTTTTCATTATTCATTATACGTCATGTCACATTTGTCACTTGTCATTATTAATTATACGCCATGTCACATCTGTCACTTTTCATTATTCATTATACGCCATGTCACATCTGTCACTTACCATCAATCCTCCTCATCTCCACATGGAAGGATGCCTATCATGGAGAGCCCTTTCACCCCATCTCTTGTTTCCAAGGCACACACGACAAAGTGTGTCCTGTCCGTCTCTTGATATTGTCATCCCACTTTAAGCTTTGTCTGCTTCGTATCCTCCTCTCTCCAAGATGACTTTCAATAGTTTATTGTGTCTCGATGTTTGTCTATGTTTCTCTAAGTGTCTCTATGTGTCTCTATCGATGTGTCTCTGTGTGTATCGATGTGTCTCTATGTGTCTCTATGTGTCTCGATGTGTCTCTTTGTTTGTCTATGTTTCTTTAAGTGTCTCTATGTGTCTCTGTGTGTATCGATGTGTCTCTATGTGTCTCTATGTGTCTCGATGTGTCTCTTTGTTTGTCTATGTTCTTTAAGTGTCTCTATGTGTCTCTGTGTGTATCGATGTGTCTCTATGTGTCTCTATGTGTCTCGATGTGTCTCTTTGTTTGTCTATGTTTCTCTAAGTGTCTATATGTGTATCGTTGTGTCTCTATGTGTCTCGATGTGCCTCTATTTGTCTTGATGTGTCACTACGTGTCTCATAATGTCCTCCATTGTTTAACTTGGGTTAAGTAATTCTTTCATCAATTATCACCTGGTTCATAACTTCCTTGGGGAGCCGCTATAGCTCAGTGGTTAGTGAACTGGACTACCACGGACAAGGGGTAGGGTTCGATCCCAACCGACGGCTCCGGGTTCACCCAGCCTTAAATGGGTACCGGATTTTTTTCTGGGAAAGTAAAGCAGCACGGGCGTAATACTGACCACATTATCCCAAAAATCATGTGCTGAAGGTCTGTAAAATATAGGGTCACTAACACCATATTTCCCTATACGCCACTTGGCGTGTCGGGGATACTTTACTTTTTTTCATAACTTCCTTACTTTCTTCTCTCTCTCCGTCCAATTCCTCCCATTCTTCTATAAATCCACATTTCAATGGCTTCAACTTTGTTCTCTTCTTATTAACTGTCCGTGTTTCAGCATCATAAATATTGAGTCGACATAGCACTTGAATGTTCTCACTCTTGATTCTGGTGTCCGTTAATGTGACGTTATCACTTCATTTGTTGAACAAGCTTTTCGCTATTTATAGCTTTTTGTTTACTTCTGTATCGCACTTCCCATTACTCGCGATAGCATGTCCATGATATCTATATCTTCGACTCTCTCTCTCGCTACGTTCTTTCAATCTAATTTGATATTCACTTGTAAGATTTTAAAATGATATCTCTGTTTATTATCACAGTTTTCATCATCATCATGTACCATACCAGTTGGCGTAGGCGATCATGTCCTTCCACAATCTTCTAACCACCGTGCATCGTATCAGTTCTGTTGTTGACTGTTTTCCATGCAATTACAACAAGCTATCTAGTATTTTCTCTCCTTGTCGTACGCGATCTCTCTTTCCTTGTATTTTGCCAGTTGTAACCAAGTATTCCAACTTTCCTCTTCTCATGATGTGCCCGAAAATGTTGATTGCTTCTTTCTGATGTTTCTTTTAGAGCTCCCTTTTTGTGTTGGCTTCTTTGAGAATGTCCTCGTTGGTCTTTTTAGCTGTCCAGGGAACTTTCAACATTCTGAGAAATCCCATCTCTGTGGCCTCTAATCGTCTTTTCATTGTTTTGTCTACGGTTCATGATAATTATATCCAATTGCAACTTAATATCACAGTTTTAGTCTCTTCTAATTTATATCCAATCTGTATTCACTGCTTGTATCTTGGATTTCTTTAGTTCTTTTTTTTCAATTTTTCTTTGCTTTCTGCCAGTAAATACTGCGCCGTTAGCATTTCTTGTTTATTAATTATAGTTCCATTGATATTTATACTTCGGATTTCTATGTCTTTATTGATCAGTTCAGTATATCATGAACCAGAATGAAAATAGAATGCAGTCGCACCAGACTCCCTCAATGAGATGGCGAGATTTGATAAAATATCTTTAAAAGAATTGAAAACTGCTAGAATAACAAATTTAGATAAGAGAAGGAGTATCTTGGTCTACGCTCAATGGGCCGGCTACGGCTCGAAAGGTCAATAGATAGATAGAATTGTCTGTTCCCAATATAAGTTACTTATTAGTCATGTGCCTGTATCATCAGGATGCATTTCTTTCAGACAATCTATCAATTGTTTAAGTTGTATTCTGCCTACAGTGTTGGTATAATCTATGAAGCACGCACTCCTTCTTTGTTCAGTCCTGAATACACGAGTCTTGTCAC
This sequence comes from Megaustenia siamemsis, assembly GCA_032433765.1. Taxonomy (NCBI): domain Eukaryota; kingdom Metazoa; phylum Mollusca; class Gastropoda; order Stylommatophora; family Ariophantidae; genus Megaustenia; species Megaustenia siamemsis. The sequence goes on along the minus strand of JAVIAB010000125.1, from coordinate 85,993,304 downwards.
ATTCCTTGATTATTGGTTATGGTTATGGAAGGCCTCGGTATCACTGCAAACGAATCGAAATCCATAATTGCTCAAACCGCCCGTGCCAGTGGAATCATCCGAATTACTAACTCATCTCCCAAACAAGGAAAGGTAACTGTAGTCCCCATCGTAGCAGTCTCAGCACATGCCAAAAGACATAAGGCGAAACCGCGCAGAAAGTGAACACAGTCAACTGTTCCCTGTCATACGATATCATCCTTCATCGTAAACAATTGGGACATCGAAACATGATCAAAACGGATGAGACACACAGCTCACGGTGTGCACTCAGTAGCTCCTGCAACAAGCCGGACTTGGAATATGAGGAAACTGCAAGAAAGAACACCTTTCAGACATAGCCTTCAATGGTTCCTGCCGCCTATCCACCATATACCATGGAAATTCACGTCCTCCCGAAAATGATGATCGCCATATTGAGAACAAAAAATGTACAGCGCTTGATAATGTTAGGTCATCGCTCTTGACACCAACCGAACTTTAGAAACACACAGGTAGTCGTTGAATTATCCACGTCACACATCAAACAACAGACCCCGAGGCTAGTGTACAATGAACGAAACACGGTGCAAATTCCCAAAGAGGAAAATCTTCGGTCGACTTGACAGAGCAATCCATTAATGCGTTTCAGCATGTAAATAACTTGCGTCAAAAATCCCAATGTCGGCCATTGAACAGCACTCACTGTGACGTAAACCGCATGTCAACACTAGACGGTGAAGGTCGCCGTTACAATACTTGACTTGTCAAAAAGAAACATTGCTGTATGTACATCGCCGGTGCAGATTTGTCCACTTAGTCGCGCAGATTTGCTAAGTAGAACATCATTTTGATTTCAACACAGAAAATTGCAATCAGAGAGCCGAAATTAATCAAACCCCAGATGCATTGTCTGTAGCGATCGAGAGAACGTGAAACGTTCCACCATTTTGAAACTGAAGTCCAACATTCCTTGATTGCAGTAGCCATGTCATATTTCTTCGTTACACACGCCTTGTCATATTCCTTGATTACACGAGGCTTGTCATATTCCATTATTACATGACGATTGTCATATTCCTTTGATTACATCTAAAGCATTTCCTACAACATTGCGTCTGTCTCATTGTTTGGTTACTTGTCGTTTGTCAAATTATTTGCGTTAAAGCCTCTGTCTTATTCCTTGCAGCACTCTACGTACTTCAATCCTTGCACAAAAGAGTCTGTCTCATTCCTTGCAGCACTCTACGTACTTCAATCCTTGCACAAAAGAGTCTGTCTCATTCCTTGCAGCACTCTACGTACTTCAATCCTTGCACAAAAGAGTCTGTCTCATTCCTTGCATCACTCTACGTACTTCAATCCTTGCACAAAAGAGTCTGTCTCATTCCTTGCAGCACTCTACGTACTTCAATCCTTGCACAAAAGAGTATGTCTCATTCCTTGCAGCACTCTACGTACTTCAATCCTTGCACAAAAGAATCTGTCTCATTCCTTGCAGCACTCTACGTACTTCAATCCTTGCACAAAAGAGTCTGTCTCATTCCTTGCAGCACTCTACGTACTTCAATCCTTGCACAAAAGAATCTGTCTCATTCTTGCAGCACTCTACGTACTTCAATCCTTGCACAAAAGAGTCTGTCTCATTCATTGTAGCACTCTACGTACTTCAATCCTTGCACAAAAGAGTCTGTCTCATTCCTTGTAGCACTCTACGTACTTCAATCCTTGCACAAAGGAGTCTGTATCTATCTCCTGAAAGACATTTCATATGAGCACACCTGACAAACACAGAATTAAACCTGATAGATCCATGTGTTCATAAACAAAAACATTTCTTGCACTCCATTGGTCTAATCAAGGAGAACAAATGAGAAAACCGACGACGATCCTCGGCCAGGCTGACATTAAACAGGGGCTTCTCAGACAGCGGTTCTCACACAACAAACAATGACACCACGATACCAAACGTTTGCCCGCCAAAGCCTCACCGTCAAATTGTATATTTTGTAAAAGTCAACATTTGAAGTGGCAACATTCTATTAATAGTGGCTATGCTACATTACCTCAAAATAAACTATGCTACATTCTATTAATAGAAGCTATAGTATATTACATTAGTATAAATTATGCTGCATTCTAATAATATAAGCTATGCTACATTCATCATCACCATGTTCCATACCGATGTTCGTAGGCGATCACGTCCTTCCACAATCTTCCATTCATCTGTATCGTATCAATGTTGTTGTTAACTGTTTTCCACGACTGTCGCAGCTTTAAGCCATTACATTGGTGTCCTCTTTGTGGTGGCAGCAGTCTAAAATGGCTTTCTACTCTGCGTGACGCTCTTTATACACTCAAATGTTTGCTTCTTGTCATGGAGTAAACTATACCACAATGTATTAAAGAAATATGCAACATTACATTACTATAAACTATGCTAAATTACATTAGTACAAACTATGCTACATTACATTAAATAAACTAAACTATATTCTATTAACAGAATCTAACTATATTCACCAAAAGGGAAAAAAATTATCTATTCTTCAGTTCGGACTGACGTCATAACAGTCGGAGCATTCCCATAGCTGCTCTGGCGCCATGTTCCACCATTCTATTGACGTGTGGGTTGTTTTCAGCGTCCTGGTTGCCATCCAGTGAGAGATGTTCAGTCATGCTTTACACGTCCATTTCCAATGTCTCTTGCGCAATTGCTGACCCCTCCAGCGTGTCGCCCATGTCCTTGCCACGAAATCCCCGGTTTGTCCAGGGCAATATGTCCAAGTTAGACTGTTGACATTCGAGTAGGTACACTCCAGGATAGACTGTTGACATGTCGAGTAGGTACACTCCAAGTTAGACTGTTGACATGTCGAGTAGGTACACTCCAAGTTAGACTGTTGACATTTCGAGTAGGTACACTCCAGGAT
>JAVIAB010000125.1:85917850-85985350 GCA_032433765.1 Megaustenia siamemsis | reverse complement strand
AAGCTCGGGGAGGATGGCTATTCATTTCTCGTTGGTCAGTCTTAAGGGCAACCAAAGACATTCATTGGATAGATGAATGCCCTAGAGTAAACGACACGTGACTGTTGAATGATCACTTGTCATGCGCCGCCGTACCCTGGAGACTGGAAGCGACACCTGCTTCCGGTAAAATACCGGAAATGTCGAGGACAACTTCACCAGACACAAGTTTGGTAGTAATATTCTATTACACAAACATTACTTAATGTAGCCCTGTATATTCTATTACACAAGCATTACTTAATATAGCCCTGTATATTCCATTACACAAACATTACTTATTGTAGTCCTGTATATTCTATTACACAAACATTACTTAATGTAGCCCTGTACATTCTAATACACAAACATTACTTAATATAGCCCTGTATATTCTGTTACACAAACATTACTTAATGTAGCCCTGTATATTCTATTACACAAACATTACTTGATGTAGCCCTGTACATTCTGTTACACAAACATTACTTAATGTAACCCTGTATATTTCATTGACTCAATAATTACTTCTGTAACTGTGTGACAACCAAGTTAGAATTGTTATCCTGTTTCTTTAGCCAACCAAACACAGAATTTCCTGTTCAGGATTTTGTCATAGCAGTCCAGCTCATGGACATACATCATTCTACTCCAGCCTGTCTACTAGTTAAGCAATCTCCCTTCTGATCACACACCAACATCACAACACAGCGACATCACCACACCGACATCACAACACATCGCCATCATACCACATCACCATCACAACACATAGGCATCTCCACACAGCACCATCCCCACACACAGACAACACTAAACAACGCCATCACAAACTTCAGACATTGTCTCTACTGACGTACTTCAGACATTGTCTCTGCTGACAAACTTCAGACATTGTCTCTGCTGACAAACTTCAGACATTGTCTCTACTGACATACTTCAGACATTGTCTCTGCTGACAAACTTCAGACATTGTCTCTACTGACATACTTCAGACATTGTCTCTACTGACAAAACTTCAGACATTGTCTCTACTGACATACTTCAGACATTGTCTCTACTGACAAACTTCAGACATTGTTTCTGCTGACAAACTTCAGACATTGTCTCTACTGACAAACTTCAGACATTGTTTCTGCTGACAAACTTCAGACATTGTTTCTGCTGACAAACTTCAGACATCGTCTCTGCTGATATACTTCAGACATTGTCTCTACTGACAAACTTCAGACATTATCTCTACTGACAAACTTCAGACATTATCTCTACTGACAAACTTCAGACATTGTCTCTACTGACAACCTTCAGACATTATCTCTTTGACAAACTTCAGACATTGTCTCTACTGACAAACTTCAGACATTATCTCTACTGACAAACTTCAGACATTATCTCTACTGACAAACTTCAGACATTGTCTCTACTGACAAACTTCAGACATTGTCTCTACTGACAAAATTCAGACATTGTCTCTACTGACAAACTTCAGACGTTGTCTCTACTGACAAACTTCAGACATTGTCTCTGCTGACAAATCTCTTCAATTTGCAAAGTAAAGAGACATCTGACAACAAACACGATCCATATTTACAGAAGTAAAAACCATCATCAGGTGCACTCTTTGTAGAACTGGTAAATCTCCCGGCCAAACCATCACAAACTCCACGCAGCCTGGACGGTTCCTGGGAAGGGTGTGACATATCGGTCTGGACATAAGAGGTTCCAGCAACACACTTCAAGAGATCAGACTTGCAGACAATGGCTTTGTCCTTGAGCTCAGTCTACACACAAAACGGAAACCCACACCATAGCCGTGCAAGAAGTGCAATCCAGTTCAGGACAAATTCTAACTTTGTAGGATGACTCTGAGTGACAAGCTCTTTCAGGTGTCTCTGAGTGACAAGCTCTTTCAGGTGTCTCTGAGTGACAAGCTCTTTCAGGTGTCTCTGAGTGACAAGCTCTTTCAGGTGTCTCTGAGTGACAAGCTCTTTCAGGCGGCTCTGAATGACAAGGTCTTTCAGGTGACTCTGAGTGACGAGCTCTTTCAGGTGGCTCTGAGTGACGAGCTCTTTCAGGTGGCTCTGAGTGACCAGCTCTTTCAGGTGGATCTGAGTGACGAGCTCTTTCAGGTGTCTCTGAGTGTCAAGCTCTTTCAGGTGACTTCGAGTGACAAGCTCTTTCATGCGGCTCTGAGTGACAAGCTCTTTCAGGTAGCTCTGAGTGACAAGCTCTTTCAGGTGGCTCTGAGTGACAAGCTCTTTCAGGTGGCTCTGAGTGACAAGCTCTTTCAGGTGACTTCGAGTGACAAGCTCTTTCATGCGGCTCTGAGTGACAAGCTCTTTCAGGTGGCTCTGAGTGACAAGCTCTTTCAGGTGGCTCTGAGTGACAAGCTCTTTCAGGTGGCTGTTAGTGACGAGCTCTTTCAGGTGGCTCTGAGTGACGAGCTCTTTCAGGTGGCTCTGAGTGACCAGCTCTTTCAGGCGGCTCTGAGTGACGAGCTCTTTCAGGTGGCTCTGAGTGACAAGCTCTTTCAGGTGACTTCGAGTGACAAGCTCTTTCATGCGGCTCTGAGTGACAAGCTCTTTCAGGTGGCTCTGAGTGACAAGCTCTTTCAGGTGGCTCTGAGTGACAAGCTCTTTCAGGTGGCTGTTAGTGACGAGCTCTTTCAGGTGGCTCTGAGTGACGAGCTCTTTCAGGTGGCTCTGAGTGACCAGCTCTTTCAGGCGGCTCTGAGTGACGAGCTCTTTCAGGTGGCTCTGAGTGTGAAGCTCTTTCAGGCGGCTCTGAGTGACAAGCTCTTTCAGGTGGCTCTGAGTGACAAGCTCTTTCAGGTGGCTCTGAGTGACAAGCTCTTTCAGGTGGCTCTGAGTGACAAGCTCTTTCAGGTGGCTCTGAGTGACAAGCTCTTTCAGGTGGCTCTGAGTGACAAGCTCTTTCAGGTGGCTCTGAGTGACAAGCTCTTTCAGGTGGCTCTGAGTGACAAGCTCTTTCAGGTGGCTCTGAGTGACAAGCTCTTTCAGGTGGCTCTGAGTGACGAGCTCTTTCAGGTGGCTCTGAGTGACAAGCTCTTTCAGGTGGCTCTGAGTGACAAGCTCTTTCAGGTGGCTCTGAGTGACACGCTCTTTCAGGTGGCTCTGAGTGACAAGCTCTTTCAGGTGGCTATGAGTGACAAGCTCTTTCAGGTGGCTATGAGTGACAAGCTCTTTCAGGTGGCTCTGAGTGACAAGCTCTTTCAGGTGGCTCTGAGTGACAAGCTCTTTCAGGTGGCTCTGAGTGACAAGCTATTTCAGGTGGCTCTGAGTGACAAGCTCTTTCAGGTGGCTATGAGTGACAAGCTCTTTCAGGTGGCTCTGAGTGACAAGCTCTTTCAGGTGGCTCTGAGTGACAAGCTCTTTCATGTGGCAATGAGTGACAAGCTCCTTCGGGTGGCTCTGAGTGACGAGCTCTTTCAGGTGGCTCTGAGTGACGAGCTCTTTCAGGTGGCTCTGAGTGACGAGCTCTTTCAGGTGGCTCTGAGTGACGAGCTCTTTCAGGTGGCTCTGAGTGTCGATCTTTTTCAGGCGGCTCTGAGTGACAAGCTCTTTCAGGTGGCTCTGAATGACAAGCTCTTTCAGGTGGCTGTGAGTGACGAGCTCTTTCAGGTGGCTCTGAGTGACGAGCTCTTTCAGGTGGCTGTGAGTGACGAGCTCTTTCAGGTGGCTCTGAGTGACGAGCTCTTTTCTACTGATCTGAGTGACAAGCTCTTTCAGGCGGCTTTGAATGACAAGCTCTTTCAGGTGGCTCTGAGTGACGAGCTCTTTCAGGTGGCTCTGAGTGACGAGCTCTTTTCGACTGATCTGAGTGGCGAGCTCTTTCAGGTGGCTCTGAGTGACGAGCTCTTTCAGGTGGCTCTGAGTGACAAGCTCTTTCAGGTGGCTCTGAGTGACGAGCTCTTTCAGGTGGCTTTGAATGACAAGCTCTTTCAGGCCGCTCTGAGTGACGAGCTCTTTCAGGTGGCTTTGAATGACAAGCTCTTTCAGGCGGCTCTGAGTGACGAGCTCTTTCAGGTGGCTCTGAGTGACGAGCTCTTTCATGTGGCTCTGAGTGACAAGCTCTTTCAGATGGTCCTGGATTACAAGTACTCAAGAAAGACAATGGATGTCTGAATGACCCGTTCTTTGAGGCTGTTCTGAATTACAAGTTCTTTGAGGCTGTTTCAAATGGCAAGTTCTTTGATGCTTTCTGCATGGCAAATTCTTTGAGGCTGTTTCGAATGGCAAGTTCTTTGAGTCTGTTCCGAAAGGCAAGTTCTTTGAGGCTGTTCCGAATGGCAAGTTCTTTGAGGCTGTTCCTAATGACAAGTTCTTTGAGGCTGTTCCGAATGGCGAGTTCTTTGAGTCTGTTCCGAAAGGCAAGATCTTTGAGGCTGTTCCGAATGGCAAGTTTTTTTGAGGCTGTTCCGAATGGCAAGTTCTTTGAGTCTGTTCCGAAAGGCAAGATCTTTGAGGCTGTTCCGAATGGCAAGTTCTTTGATGCTGTTCTGCATGGCAAATTCTTTGAGGCTGTTTCGAATGGCAAGTTCTTTGAGGCTGTTCCGAATGGCAAGTTCTTTGAGGCTGTTATGAATGGCAAGTTCTTTGAGGCTGTTCTGAATGGCAAGATCTTTGAGTCTGTTCTGAATGGCAAGATCTTTGGGGCTGTTCTGAATGGCAAGATCTTTGAGGCTGTTTAAATGGCAAGATCTTTGAGGCTGTTCTGAATGACAAGATATTTTAAAGCCGCCCTAAATTATGAGCTCGTTTGGACGGCTGTGAATGACAATCTCTTTCATCGTTTATGGGAGCTGTGGACCACAAAGTACAATGTTGACATCAGCATCGATGTCTGCAGTCATAGGCGGAGTGAACAAAGAAACGGTGGATGAAAGGAATCAAATTTTTCCTATTTTTGAAAGATCACCATCGCCTCTACTGGGCTTTGAACCAGGGTCGCCCAAGATCGATGTCGTACCTCTAGACTTCCCTATCCTATTTACCATGAGATTACTTGTCCATTCCCACTTTATTTCTGCAGCAGATCATCTCCACTGAAGAGCTCACCGAAGAGCTCCCAGCCTAAGAGCTCAACGAAGAGCTCTGAGTCGAAGAGCTGAAGAGCTCCCAGCGAAGAGCTCTAGCCTAAGAGCACCGAGTCGAAGAGTTTAAGAGCTCCCAACTGAAAAGCTCCCAGCATAAGTGCTAGTCTTAGAGCACCCAGCCTAAGAGCTCCCAGCCTAAGAGCTCGCAGCATAAAAGCTCCGAGCCGAAGAGTTCCCGACCTAAGAGCTCACAGAAGAGCTCCTAGCCGAAGAGCTTTCAGCCTAAGAGCTCCCTGCATAAGAGTTCCTAGCCATAGAGCTCAACGAAGAGCTCCGAGTCGAAGAGCTTAAGATCTCCCAGTTGAAGAGCTCCCAGCCGAAGAGCTCCCGGCATAAGAGCTTACCGAAGAGCTCCCAGCCTTAGAGCTCCCAGCCTTAGAGCTCACCAAAGAGCTCCGGCCAATGAGCTCCCAGCCGAAGAGCTCCCAGCTGAAGTCCTCCCAGCTGAAGAGCTCTCAACTTAAGAGCTCATCAAAGAGCTCGCCGAATAGTTCACAGCCGAAGAGCTCCCAGCCAAAGATTTCACAGAAGAGCTCCCAGCCGAAGATCTCCCAACTGAAGAGCTCCCAGCCAAAGAGTTCACTGAAGAGCTCCCAGCTGAAGAGCTCCCAGCCAAAGAGTTCACTGAAGAGCTCCCAACTGAAGAGCTCCCAGCCAAAGATTTCACAGAAGAGCTCCCAGCCGAAGATCTCCCAACTGAAGAGCTCCCAGCCAAAGAGTTCACTGAAGAGCTCCCAGCTGAAGAGCTCCCAGCCAAAGAGTTCACTGAAGAGCTCCCAGCTGAAGAGCTCCCAGCCAAAGAGTTAACCGAAGAGCTCCCAGCCTAATAGCTTCCAGCCAGAGAGTTCACTGAAGCGCTCCCAGCCGAAGAGCTCCCAGCCGAAGAGCTCCCAGCCAAAGAGTTCACTGAAGAGCTCCCAGCCGAAGAGCTCCGAGCCGAAGAGCTCCCAGCCAAAGAGTTCACTGAAGACCTCCCAGCCAAAGAGTTCACTGAAGAGCTCCCAGCCTAAGAGCTTCCAGCCGAAGAGCTCCCAGCCGAAGAGCTCCCAGCCTAAGAGCTCCCAGCCAAAAAGTTCACTGAAAAGCTCCCAGCCAAAGAGTTAACCAAAAAGTTCCCAGCTGAAGAGCTCCAAGCCGAAGAGCTCCCAGCTGAAGAGCTCCAGGCCACAGAGTTCACCGATGAGCTCCCAGCTGAAGAGCTCCCAGCTGAAGAGCTCCCAGCCGAAGAGCTCCCAGCCGAAGAGCTCCCAGCCGAAGAGCTCCCATCCGAAGAGTTCACCGAAGAGCTCCCAGCTGAAGAGCTCTCAGCCAAAGAGTTCACCGAAGAGCTGTCAGCCGAAGAGCTCCCAGCTGAAGAGCTCCCAGCCAAAGAGTTCACTGAAGAGCTGTCAGCCGAAGAGCTCCCAGCTGAAGAGCTGTCAGCCAAAGAGTTCACCGAAGAGCTGTCAGCCGAAGAGCTCCCAGCTGAAGAGCTCCCAGCCAAAGAGTTCACCGAAGAGCTGTCAGCCGAAGAGCTCCCAGCTGAAGAGCTCCCAGCCAAAGAGTTCACCGAAGAGCTGTCAGCCGAAGAGCTCCCAGCTGAAGAGCTGTCAGCCAAAGAGTTCACTGAAGAGCTGTCAGCCGAAGAGCTCCCAGCTGAAGAGCTCCCAGCCAAAGAGTTCACCGAAGAGCTCCCAGCCAAAGAGTTCACCGAAGAGCTCCCAGCCAAAGAGTTCACCTAAGAGCTCCCAGCCAAAGAGTTCACCGAAGAGCTCCCAGCCAAAGAGTTCACCTAAGAGCTCCAGCCAAAGAGTTCACTGAAGAGCTGCCAGCCTAAGAGCTCCCAGCCAAGAGTTCACCGAAGAGCTCCCAGCCAAAGAGTTCACCGAAGAGCTCCCAGCCAAAGAGTTCACCGAAGAGCTCCCAGCAAAGAGTTCACCGAAGAGCTCCCAGCCAAAGAGTTCACCTAAGAGCTCCCAGCCAAAGAGTTCACCGAAGTGCTCCCAGCCAAAGAGTTCACCGAAGAGCTCCCAGCCAAAGAGTTCACCGAAGTGCTCCCAGCCAAAGAGTTCACCTAAGAGCTCCAGCCAAGAGTTCACCGAAGAGCTCCCAGCCAAAGAGTTCACCGAAGAGCTCCCAGCCAAAGAGTTCACCGAAGAGCTCCCAGCCGAACATCTGAAAGCTGGATTGTACCCAAGGTGATGTTGACAACTATTGGCAATGACGTCATGCATCACGGACGCTTGGACCGGCCCATTTCGTGCCGTTTGTATCGTCGGATCTCTAGCAGGCCTGTCCATTCACGTTGTCGTGGTCCCCTCATGGCGTACTCATTCTCTTTAAATGTACTGAAGATCTACTCTAGCATCTCTTATTTGTCTCTCCACTTCCTCTCCCTCATCCACCATAGTCCACTTTCCTTCTCTCTTCCTCTGTCTTCATTTCCCTTTTTTATCTTTCTTTCTCTTTGCGGAAATAATAAAATGTTTTGCTTGACAAAAAAGCAATTTTAACATGAAAAATAAACTCACATCAAGCAAATAAAACCAGAACTAAAACTACGAATAGCAAATGGTATATTGACTCGATATTTCTGTATGGTGGAGAGCCAGTAGTGGGCCCCGTCACGCTAAGTGGCGTATAGGGAATGTGGTGTTAGTGATCATAAATTTTACAGACCTTCAGCACATGATTTTTGGGGTGAAGTGGTCGGTATTACGCCCGTGCCGCTTTACTTTCCCAGAAAAAATATCCGGTACCCATTTAAGGTTGGGTGAACCCGAAGGCTGTCGGTTGGGATCGAACCCTACCCCTCGTCTTTGTAGTCTAGTTCATTAACCACTGCGCTGTCGCGGCTCTCTTGGGGGAGCAGTAGTGGGGTGTGATAAACACTGCAAGGTATGGTGACAGCTTTACAAGGAAGGAACACAGCACAATACTGACGTTTCGGCCTGTGGCCTTCTTCAGAATACAAGGACAACGACAAAAAACGGTGAAGCACAATTATCTATAACTACATGTTAGATGATCAAGTGGAGGGAGAGGTGGACAGAGAGAGGAAAGTAAGATGTTGAAATAGGAAAGGAGAGAGAGATGTGTATACATGAGGGGAGGTAAGATGAGTGTCGAGATATATAAAATAGAAAGATGAGAAAATGAGGAAGAGCTCGAGACTAGAGAGTAGAACGTAAATAGTAAAAAAGTGATTAATTTATCATTACATATTTCTGTATGGTGCAGAAACATGGACACTCAATAAGAAAACAGAGCAGAAAGTTGTAGCCTTTGAAATGTGGATCTATAGGAAAATGGAAGGAATTGGGTGGAAGGAAAAGAAGAGAAAAAAGGAAGTTCTGAATCAGCTGAAAATGAAAAAAAAAATAAAAAAAAAACTCAACACAATTCGAAAAAGAGAAAGAAAACTGATATTGTTGGGTCATGTGTAGAGACGTAATACCCTACTAAAAGCCATCTTGGGAGGGAAGGTACAAGTTAGGCGAGGCGGGAGGCAGACCAAGACTGAAATGGACTGATAACATCAAACGGTGGACAGGTGAACCTATGACAACGGGCATCATCATGACAAGAGATGCCGCTCCATAGTAGTCGACCTTTGATGTGGAGACGGCACCCAATGAAAGAATGAATTCCTCTCTACTTCTTTTCCTCTCTCTTTACCTCTCTGTCTTCATCTCTCATTTTACTCTCTCTCCCTCTCTCTCTTTCGTTCTCTCTCTCTCTGCTTCACTCACTCTCTCTCTCTCTCTCTGCTCCACTCACTCTCTCTCTCTCTCTGCTTCACTCTCTCTCTCTGCTTCACTCACTCTCTCTCTCTATCTCTCTCTCTCTCTCTCTATCTTCCTCTAGTTTGTCTAATTTGTATTATACAAGAAAGAACACATCTTTGACAGAACATTAAAGCACACTCCGAAGAAATGCCTATCCAGCGGCAGCTCCTTCTATCCTCAATTAACGAAGTGACCCCTCCAACACAATATTTGAAACAAAACTCTTACTCACCCACCAGCCAGCCGCTTACTTTGATTTCATGAAACCACTTCAGTATTTGAAAGGGAGACAACAAACCATTATTAATAAAGAGCAGGTTGTTTTAATTATTACTCCCCTTGTAGGGAAATTCCGGAACTGTTGTTAGCTCTCGTTTGGCACATGTGTACAAGGTTATAGGTACAGTTTCAACACGTTACATCAAATTCTAATCAGTGGCTAAATTCATGTATTCGCCTCTACTCGCTATCTTACAAAAACACACTTATTATCCAATTACTGTTAACTTCATTAATTCATTATTTCAGTTAACTTCATTTACTCATTATTCCCGTTAATTTCCTGCATTCATTAGTCCAGTTAATTTAATTCATTCATTATTCTCGATATTAAGAATGATAATTCTGATAATTCATTAATATCCTTAAATTTAATCATTCATTAATCCCTTTAATATCTTTCATTTATTAGTCCCATTAACTTAATTGATTAGAAAAATTTCATTCATTCATTAATCCATTTTATTTAAATCATTCATTAATTACAATTACTTCCTTCAATCATTAGTCCCATTTACATTATTCCTCCATTATTTTCTATAACTTCATTCACCATTGTTGTCTATAACTTCATTCATTTATTGTTATCTATAACTTTATTCATCCATTGATGTCTATAACTTTATGCATTCATTATTGTCTATAAATTTATTAATTAATTATTGTGTATAACTGTATTCATCTATTATTGTCTATAACTTCATTCATCCATTATTGTCTATAACTTTATTCAACCATTATTATTTATAACCTCACTCATCAAATTTTGTTTACACAGATGCAGGGTCTAATCTACGTCTGTATTGATGACAAGAGGACCGATGTTAATCATTTGGTCTACTGATGACAAGAGGATTGATGTTAATCAACCTGTCTACTGATGACAAGAGGACCGATGTCAATCAACTTGTCTACTGATGACAAGAGGACCGATGTTAATCAACTTGTCTACTGATGACAAGAGGACCGATGTTAATCAACTTGTCTACTGTTGACAAGAAGACCGATGTTAATCATTTGGTCTACCGATGACAAGAAGACCGATGTTAATCAACTGGTCTACTGATGACAAGAAGACCGATGTTAATCATTTGGTATACTGATGACAAGAAGACCGATGTTAATCAACTGGTCTACTGATGACAAGAGGACCGATGTTAATCATTTGGTCTACTGATGACAAGAGGACCGATGTTAATCAACTGGTCTACTGATGACAAGAGGACCGATGTTAATCAACTGGTCTACTGATGACAAGAAGACCGATGTTAATCAACTGGTCTACTGATGACAAGAGGACCGATGTTAATCATTTGGTCTACTGATGACAAGAGGACCGATGTTAATCATTTGGTCTACTGATGACAAGAGGACCGATAATCAACTGGTCTACTGAGGACAAGAGGACCGATGTTAATCATTTGGTCTACTGATGACAAGAAGATCGATGTTAATCATCTGGTCTACTGATGACAAGAGGACCGATGTTAATCATTTGGTCTACTGATGACAAGATGACGGATGTTAATCAACTGGTCTACTGATGACAAGAATACCGATGTTAATCAACTTGTCTAGTGATGACAAGAGGACCGATGTTAATCAACTTGTCTACTGATTACAAGAAGACCGATGTTAATCAAATGGTCTACTGATGACAAGAGGACCGATGTTAATCATTAGGTCTACTGATGACAAGAAGACCGATGTTAATCAACTTGTCTACTGATGACAAGAAGACCGATGTTAATCAACTTGTCTACTGATGACAAGAGGACCGATGCTAATCAACTTGTCTACGGATGACAAGAGGACCGATGTTAATCAACTTGTCTACTGATGACAAGAGGACGGACGTTAATAACCTAGTCTACTGATTACAAGAAAACCGATGTTAATCAACTGGTCTACTGATGACACGAAGATCGATGTTAATCAACTGTTCTACTGATGACAAGAAGACCGATGTTAATCAACTGTTCTACTGATGACAAGAAGACCGATGTTAATCAACTTGTCTACTGATGACAAGACGACGATGTTAATCAACTGTTCTACTGATGACAAGAGGACCGATGTTAATCATTTGGTCTACTGATGACAAGAGGACCGATGTTAATCATTTGGTCTACTGATGACAAGAGGACCGATGTTAATCAACTTGTCTACTGTTGACAAGAAGACCGATGTTAATCATTTGGTCTACCGATGACAAGAAGACCGATGCTAATCATCTGGTCTACTGATGACAAGAGGACCGATGTTAATCAACTGGTCTACTGATGACAAGAGGACCGATGTTAATCATTTGTCTACTGATGACAAGAAGACCGATGTTAATAAACTGGTCTACTGATGACAAGACGACCGATGTTAATCAACTGTTCTACTGATGCCAAGAAGACCGATGTTAATCAACTGTTCTACTGATGACAAGAAGACCGATGTTAATCAACTGGTCTACTGATGACACGAAGACCGATGTTAATCAACTGATCATCTTATATTCTGATCATCATCTTCTGTTAGCCAAACTTAAAATTAAATTAAAAAGGTATACTACAACGAATAAGGGCAGAACGTATTTCAATGTAGGGTTTCTTAAAGAACAAGGAATTAAAGATAAATTCGCAGTCACAATATCAAACAAATACCAAGTCCTCCAACAACTAGAAAATACAATAAATATAGAAGATCATTGGAAACAGGTAAAAAATATATGGAAAGAGACATGCGAAGAAACACTGGGGAAAAGAGAACGCCAGAATAAGGCATGGATGACAGCAGAGACCCTGGATAAAATTAAAGAAAGAAAGAACAAGAAAGCAGACATAAATAAAAGCAAAACAAGAAGTAATAAAGCCAAGACACAGGAAGCTTACACAGAGGTGAACAAAGAAGTGAGAAGATGCATTAAAAGGGATAAGAGGAAATATATAGATGAATTAGCTAAAGAGGCAGAAGAAGCAGCAAATAAAGGGAATATGAAAGAACTGTACAACAGCACAAAGAAATTAGGTGGAAAATACAAACAGATCAACGCCTTTATCAAAGATAAGAAAGGAAATCTGCTTAGTAATATAAAGGAACAAATGGAGAGATGGAAGGAGCACTTTGAAGAACTTTTGAACAGACCTGGCGCAAATAATCCTCCAGATATACTACCAGCAGAAGAAGAATTACACGTTAACTGCGGAAAACCAAGCAAAGAAGAAATAATGAAAGCCATCAAACTGTTAAAAGATGGTAAAGCCACAGGACCAGATGAAATTCCTTCGGAAGCCATCAAAGCAGATATTATCACCTCTACCAAGATGTTACATAATCTATTGGATAAAATTTGGGAGAGGGAAGAAATACCTAAAGACTGGAGAGAAGGTTATATGATCAAACTACCAAAGAAAGGAAGTTTACAGGAGTGCACAAATTATTGGGGAATTATGCTACTATCAGTGCCAGGAAAAATATTAGGCAGAATCATTCTGGAGAGACTAAAAGAGGCTATAGAGAAACACTTGAGAGATGAACAAGCAGGTTTTAGGAAGAACAGATCATGTGCTGATCAAATAACTACTCTACGTATAATAGTTGAACAAAGTTTAGAACTAAAATCCCCACTTTATATTGGATTCATAGATTACGAAAAGGCATTTGATAGTTTAGACAGAAGAATGCTTTGGAAGTTGCTGAGTCATTATGGAATCCCCATAAAGTTTATTAACCTGATAAAAACAATGTATGAAGGAACAAAATGTAGTGTGGTGCATGAAGGACAGCTTACAGAAGCATTTGAAATAAGAACAGGAGTAAGGCAAGGATGCCTTCTGTCTCCATTTCTCTTTCTACTGGCCATAGATTGGATTATGAAAATAACTCAAAACAACAGAAATGGGATCCAGTGGTCACTGACCAAACAACTTGATGATTTAGACTTTGCTGATGACATAGCTCTCCTATCACACAGCCACCAACAGATGCAAGATAAAATGAGTATATTAGATGAGAGATCACAACAGCTAGGACTAAAGATTAATAGAGATAAGACCAACATTATGAGAATTAATGCAGTTGGCAATAACCAAATAAAACTAGGAGAAATACCTCTACTAGACGTACAATCTTATATATATCTGGGCAGTAATATAGATAAAGAGGGAGGAACAGAAAACGATACCAAAATAAGGATATCAAAAGCAAGAGGAGCTTTCATTGCACTGGGAAACATATGGAAATCCAGGGGGGTTAGGCTAAGTACAAAAATACAAATTTTCAACTCCGGTGTTAAGTCGGTTCTATTGTATGGCTGTGAAACATGGAGAATAACAAAATTGACAATCACGAAGGTACAGACTTTCATTAATGGATGCTTGCGCAGAATAAAGGGATGGAAATGGCAGGACAGGGTCACAAACGTGGAATTATGGAAGTGTGCCGGTCAGATGCCAGTGGATAAAGAAATACAGCGAGGACGATGGCGATGGATAGGACACGCGCTGCGGAAGCCAACTGAGAGTATTACACAACAGGCCCTTTTTTGGAGTCCCCAGGGGAAAAGACAAAGAGGAAGACCAAGGAATTCTTGGAGAGGACAGATTGAAGCAGAGATGAAGATGATGGGGAAGACATGGAATGATCTTAAAAGAATTGCAAAAAACAGAACGACTTGGAAAGTGTTTGTTGAAGACCTATGCTCCACTGGGAGCTAAAAGGTAGAAGAAGACTGATGACAAGAAGACCGATGTTAATCAACTGTTCTACTGATGACAAGAAGACCGATGTTAATCAACTTGTCTACTGATGACAAGACGACCGATGTTAATCAACTGTTCTACTGATGACAAGAGAACAGATGTTAATCAACTGGTCTACTGATGACAAGACGACCGATGTTAATCATTTGGTCTACTGATTACAAGAGGACCGATGTTAATCATCTGGTCTACTGATTACAAGAGGACCGATGTTAATCATCTGGTCTACTGATTACATGAGGACCGATGTTAATCATCTGGTCTACTGATTACAAGAGGACCGATGTTAATCATCTGGTCTACTGATTACAAGAGGACCGATGTTAATCATC
Organism: Megaustenia siamemsis; assembly: GCA_032433765.1. NCBI lineage: Eukaryota > Metazoa > Mollusca > Gastropoda > Stylommatophora > Ariophantidae > Megaustenia > Megaustenia siamemsis. Next base: position 85,971,087 of record JAVIAB010000125.1, on the reverse strand, counting down.
TGGTCTACTGATTACATGAGGACCGATGTTAATCATCTGGTCTACTGATTACAAGAGGACCGATGTTAATCATCTGGTCTACTGATTACAAGAGGACCGATGTTAATCAACTGGTCTACTGATTACAAGAGGACCGATGTTAATCATCTGGTCGACTGATTACAAGAGGACCGATGTTAATCAACTTCTGAATTGATGACAAGAGGACCGATGTTAATCATCTGGTCTACTGATTACAAGAGGACCGATGTTAATCATCTGGTCTACTAATTACAAGAGGACCGATGTTAATCATCTGGTCTACTAATTACAAGAGGACCGATGTTAATCATCTGGTCTACTGATGACAAGAGGACCGATGTTAATCAACTTCTGTAATGATGACAAGAGGTCAAATTCAACACCGGCCAACGTCCATGACGGAATTTTTCCTGTAAAACACATCGGAGACTAACTGGTGTAATGCTGACATGAGCCAAAACTTGTTGATGACCAAAGAAGTGTTGGGACAAGCACGGCACACTTGCCACGCCGGATTCTTCCTCTTTCATTGTTCTCATCATGGCCGCAAGCGTAGGCAGTTATTGTTGAACATTGATCGTGGCTCAAGCAAAGATTATCATTCATCATCATGGAGTGCCATCTCCGCATCGAAGGTTTGCTAACATGGAGCGCCATTCCTGTTCTTCCTCTTGCTTTGATGGTACAGGTTGTCATAGGCTGACTTGTCCATCTTTTGATGTTACTCGTCCATGTTAGTCTTGGTCTGCTTCTGCCTCTTTTACCTTGTATTTTCGCCTTCAAGATTACTTTTAGTAGTCTGTGTCTTTTAACATGGCCTAAAATTCGCAAATGTCTTTGTCTTAATTGTGTTTAGTAGTTCTCTTTTCATTTTTAATTGTTTTAAGACTTTATCGTTTTGTTGTTGTTGTTTTTTTGCATCCAATTCTTCCTATTCTTCTATATATTCACATTTCAAAGGCTTCAATTCTCTGTTCTGTTTTCTTGCCTAAAGTCCATGTTTCTGCACCATACATGAATGTTGAGAAGATATAACATTTTGCTATTCATAGTTTTAGCCCTGGTTTTATTTGTTTTAATGTTAGTATATTCTTAACGGCATTAAAAATACTTTTTGCCATATAAATTCATATTCTTTCGTTTATTTCCGTTTTACACTTTCCATCACTGGTTATAGTATGTCCAAGGCAGTTATAGTCTGAACTGTCTCCATGTGTATTCCTTCAACTTTGATAAGAACTAATACACTACTAACAAACAAACAATAGAAACACACATCTCGCACAATATTGAACTGTCTTATCTGTCATATCCTTGTTGCTATAACAAGCTTCCGGTCCGGCACAAGAATGTAATGACAGAACGACCTTGTAGGATTGGTCGTTCTTAACGACACATAGAAGTGTAAAGTTGCCAAGCAGGTTACATACAGCTTGTGATCACTACCTGTTCTTATCTGAACTTAAACGGAGGGTGACATATAGATATGATTTGATATCGTTGTTTCCTACCTTCTATTTACTGACAGCAGACACACCTGTCATGACTAACGTACCAATGGAGTCTACAATAGTCAAGTGCCACAATAGTCATGTGTTGGCGTCGGTCGCCTTTAGCCGTCGGTAGCACATTGACTTCAAGCTAGTGAGATTGTAGCCTCATTCAGCTGATACATACACAAAGAGTCGTCACTATAATATAAACTTAGCATGTATGTGCGCATGCATATATGTTATATATGTTGTGCTTTGTTATACTGGATTCTCCAAGCAGAATGCAGATTTACATACAAAAGTCTGTTGCAAGACACGGGACCCAGTATGTATATGTATGTATTTATGCATGTATGCATGCATGCGTATATGTGTGTATGTTACTATGTGCCGTTTCCAACAATTCTAATATTATAGACATTCTGTCAACAGCAGTTCAACATACCACACGTTTTTGTCTTTAAAACGCAAAGTAAAGCCCGAACTCATTGTACGTAACAAATCTGTGAACGTACAAATCTGTGAACGCAACAAATCTGTGAAAAAACAAATCTGTGAAAAAAACAAATCTGTGAACGTAATAAATCTGTGAAAGTACAAATCTGTGAACGTAACAAAGCTGTGAACGTACACATCTGTGAACGTAACAAATCTGTGAGTGTAACAAATATGTCAACGTAACAAGTATGTAAACATAAAAATTATGTGAACAGAAAAAAAAACAAATTCGCTAAAAAATCATTAATAATTTTTTTGGGAAACCCCAGACAATATCACAATTGGAACTGAAAATCCCAAACTATTAACGGAACTGACGTAATTCACTACGTCACGATAACCAATCCCTGACAGGCCAACTGATAAACCAGTCCATCCAGCTCATATATACAAATATATCAGATGTGTATATCACACATGAGAAGAGTCTTGTACCTTGGCAGTAGCAGTAAGACTTCTCTACTGCGACCGTCTCAATGGGTTGTAGACACAGTCAATATAACGTTTCGGACATTAGAGGTGACAAGACTAAGGGTAATTCAACTATAGAGCATTGTGTTTCAATGATGGAAGTAACGATTACGTTTTTACCTTACGATGTATCTACACCCACATAGCATTTAGCATTCACCGAGACGTGTTTGAGTCTGATTCTCAATTGAGTTAGCAATTCATGTGTTACTGTTTTGCGTCCGTTCATGTTTTAGTTATTCTATTTTGTTACTAGTGATATAACACTGCAATTTATCACTGTTATTTAAGTTATCATGATCATTTGATCGTTGCAGAAACACATTTCTACATGATTTATTTTCTTGGTGAATATTGTAGAAAGTTACTTCGTTGAATCGTTATATCTTAAATGGTCATCATATTTTTTACGAAAACCTTGGGTACCTGACATCAGTAAGTGTCCAGATCACCGATTTCTGAGATGGTTTGTTTCATAGCCTTTTAACTACTCAAATATCGACAACACAAATCATAGCTGAGCAAGACAGTCCACATCGTTTGAGTCGTGTCACATTGTAGAGCCATCGCTATAAATATCAAATAGTAAGAATGTATGGATTGTAGTAGATTGGAATTTATGGATTGTAGTAGATCGGGATGTGTGGATAAAGTAAATTAGGATGTAGGGATTATAATAGATTGGAATGTACGGATTGTTGTAGACTGGACTATATGGATTGTACTAGACTGGGACATATGGTTTGTAATCAAATGGGATGTATGCATTGTAGTAGATTGCAATATAGATTGTAGTAGATTGGAATGTATGGACTGCAGTAAAAATAAAGTAAAGTACCCCCGTCACATCAAGTGGCGTATAGGGAAATATGGTGTTAGTGACCCTTTATTTTACACACCTTCAGCACATGATTTTTGGGGTAATGTGGTCGGTATTACGCCCGTGCTGCTTTTCTTTCCCAGAAAAAATCCGGTACCCATTTAAGGCTGGGTGAACCCGGAAGTCGTCGGTTGGGATCGAACCCTACCCCTTGATGGACTGCAGTAGATTGTAATATTTGAACTGTAGTAGATTGGGATTATGTTCATAGCAGATTGGGATTTATGGATTACTGTAGATTGGAATGTACGGATTGTAGTAGATCGGAATGCATGGATTGTAGTAGATTGGGATTATGTATTTTAGTAGATTGCGATTGTGTATTGTAGTAGATTGTGATGCATGGATTGTAACAGATTGTAATGTATAGATTGTAGTAAATTTGATTGTCTGGATTGTAGTAGGTTGACATCATTTGTTATGTATTTGCTTGAACATCTTTACATTCATGCCAAGGACGTACACTCTTTGGCATTAACAGAAGAAATGTGATTAAAAGGTAAAAAAGTAGAGTACCCCCGTCACGCCAAGTGGCGTATAGGGAATATGGTGTTAGTGACTATACATTTTACAGACCTTCAGCACGTGATTTTTGGGGTAATGTGGTCGGTATTACGCCCGTGCCGCTTCACTTTCCCATAAAAAAAATCTGGTACCCATTAAAAGCTGGGTGAACCCGGAAGCCGTCGGTTGGGATCGAACCCTACCCCTTCTCCTTTGTAGTCCAGTTCACTAACCACTGAGCTATAGTGGCTCCACAAGAAATGTGATTAGTATACAAAAATTGAATTAATGTTCACAAAGACAGGGTGGATGTTCATAAAGATTGGGTGGGTGTTCACAAAGATTCGGTGGATGTTCACAAAGATTGTGTTGATGTTCACAAAGATTGGTTTAACGTTCACAGAGATTGGGTGGATGTTCACAAAGATTTTGTGAATGTTCACAAAGATTGGTTTAATGTTCACAACGATTGTGTGGATGTTCACAAAGATTGTGTTGATGTTCACAAAGACTGGGTGGGTGTTCACAAAGACTAGGTGGATGTTCACAAAGATTGTGTTGATGTTCACAAGATTGGTTTAATGTTCACAAAGATTGGGTGGATGTTCACAAAGTTTGTGTGGATGTTCACAAAGATTGTGTGAATGTTCACAAAGATTGTGTGGATGTTCACAAATATTGGTTTAATGTTCACAAAGATTGTGTTGATGTTCACAAAGAATTTGTGGATGTTCACAAAGATTGGTTTAATGTTCACACAGATTGGGTTGATGTTCACAAAGATCGGTTTAATGTTCACTAAGAATGGCTAGGTGTTCACACAGATTGGGTAAGACGTTTACAAGATTGGGCCGATGTTCTCAATAACTGTATAAATGAGACAAGTCTCGCTTGTGACCTTTTCGGTATATGGAGTTAGCATCCACATTGACACATGCCTCATTGCACACGGGCTGCAGCGTATTAAGTGGGCATGGCTTCGATATTAAGGGCTGTACATTGAATTGATAACATTGCGGTTCTTGTTACATTATTGAATGACAATTGTATTATAATATAACTTAGAATATATAGTTTGATGTTGAACTTATTGTACCTCTAACATCAATATTTACAAGAAGTGTTACATCAAGTCTATACATCAAGTTTTACATTACATCTACACATCAAGTTTTTACATAAATTCTATACGTCAGGTTTTACATAACGTCTATGCAACAGGTTATAAATCAACTCTGTGCATCAAACTCTACAGTAATTATAAACGTCAAGTTTTAAATCAATTCTATACATTTAACTTTTACATCAAATCTATGCATCAAGTTTTTACGTCAATTCTATGCATCAAATTTTACATCAAGTCTATATTTCAAGTTTTACGTCAAGTCTATACATCATCAAACTTTTCATGATGTCTTTACATAGACATCGCATTCTTGTTCAGCAAAGATCCAGTAGAAAACCCAATTTGAACGATTTATGGTGGAGACCCATATTAACCGCCCCAGTGAAGACAAACGTGGTTCAAGTCCCGGATCTCCAAGACTCGTTTGTGTCGTCAAAATGCTTTCCAGACAGATACAACTCTGAATACAAACAGATGCTGTCTTGTGGGAAGATCAAGAAACAAACAGATGCTGTCCTGTGGAAAGATCAAGAAACAAACAGTCTAGCAGAGGTGCTTAGAGTAATATTGAATATGATATATAATGATTGTCGTGATTGTAATAATTATAATGATTGTAGTGACTGTAATGATTGTAAGGATTATTTGTTTGTATGACTATATTAATTAAACTAACAACTGATTGTGGCATATCTCGTTTCAGATGCGAACATCTACAATGGCCATAGCAAACGGAACAACGACAAAGTGGTCGTGCTAGATTATAATACCGGAAACACAACAGGTCAGTTTTGTTGCTAGGAAACATAAAAACATATGACTCCATGTTCTCGTATCTCTGTGCTGTTAGTTATGGTCAATTAGCCTGGGTCATCCTACAGAAAATATAGATGGTAGAAGATGGAGAAGGAAACGACGAATGAAATGAACAGATGATACCAAAGAGTTCATGATACCAAAGAGTTGATGACACTACAGAGTTGATAATACCAAAGAGATGATGACACTACATAGTTGATGATACCAGAGTTCATAATACCAAATAGGCAATGATACCAAAGGGGTGATGATACCGAATAGATGACAAGATATAAGAGGTGATAGTATCAAAGAAGTGATGATACCAAATAAATGATGATATCTGAGAGGTGATGATACCAAAGATGTGATGATACAAAAGAGGTGATGATTCCAAAGAGTGGATGATACCAAAGAGGTGATGATACAAAAGAGGTGATGATACCAAATAATTGATGATATATATATATATATATATATATCTCTCTCTCTCTCTGCGACCAGGACTCAATTAGAGTAGGATTCCAGACTCTCACATGAAGTCAGCTGTCAGGTTAAGTGTGTCGATCGCCCCCACAGTCCGAATATCACAATTAGAGTCTGCCAGATCCACTCTGATTGAACACACGTTAAAACGTTGCACTGTGTTCTGCGCCAGTGGCCCAGTGCATCCGATTTCAGCCATCATTTTATTCAGGTTTGCTTTCCTTAGCCTTTGATTGTCCCCAATCTTCCTGCAAGGCAGCAGATGATCTTTTCTGTAGGGGGATTCAGCCCTTAGATGGTCGGCCCTCCCAGGTTTACGAGCACCATCTGCCCGAGTCACTAGATGATATCTGAGCGGTGATGATACCAGAGAGTTGATAATACAAAAAGTGTTGATGAGGAAGTTTATTGAACACTCAGCTGGTTGTTGATGATACTTCAGTATATTTGCTAAATTTCCTCAGCTCTGAAACATAATTTGAATATAACTCTGCCTTGGTACATGAAGACTGATCACATGAGACACATGACAACGTTCTCCTATGTTTCTCTATAAATTAGAATCGTTGTACACCACACTGGGTCATATTTCTCAAGTTTTGAAACAATTCTGAACATAAAGATTAGTCAGCTAAAGTGTCAACAATCAAACAAAGGAACAATCAAAGGCTAAGGAAAGCAAACCTGAATAAAATGCTAGCTGAAATCGGATGCACCGGGCTACTGGCGCAGAACGCAGTTCAACGTTTTCACAGGTATTCAATCAGAGTGGATCTAACAGACTCTAGTTATGATGTTCTGTCTGTGGGGTCGATCAATTCACTTAAACAGACAGCTGTCTTCATGTGAAAGTCTGGAATACTACTCTGATTGAGTCCTGATCGCAGACAGAGAGAGAGAGAGAGAGAGAGAGAGAGAGAGAGAGAGAGAGTGAGAGAGAGAGAGAGAGAGCTAAAGTGTCATTGGAACAGAAATGAACTATTTTAGAATATTCATAAATTAGAACCACTTCAATTAAATAGCAGTCTCATGAATAAGTGGAGTGTAGTTTCTTCAGATCGGGTAACTTCATTCATAAATATAGCAATAATTTTGGGAGTGAAACTAAAATGTCACTTTGAGAATACAGCAAGCAGCTGTGAACATAGATTGTCACGGTGAAATGAGGGACAGGGAACAGCGAGGGACAGGGAACAGCTGTGAGCAGATACTGTCACGGCGAAATGAGGGACAGGGAACAGCTGTGAGCAGAGACTGTCACGATGAAATGAGGAATTGGAAACAACATCACCGTGACAACCCCACTAACCCCCCCCCCCTCCTCTTTTTATAAGTTTCCCAATTTATCTGACGGATCAAGCAAGGAGATCATATCACGTGCTTCGCGGAACATGCGCTTGCCAGCAGGACCTTCTCTGCAACCTACAGCTGATCAAGACCTTTTCCGCCGGGATGTTTAACAATAGTAAGTATCGCAACGATTAACCAGAACAAGATGAACCTGTCTCCTGAAATAGTTTTCAGACAACCAGACTTTTTTTTAGGAGTGCAGGATCTGCTCATTACTGGTCGGAATGAAAATGAACTCCAGGTTTGGAGAAGCACTTCTGTAAGTTGGTCTAACTGTGTGGGGAATGAACACCAGGTTAGGAGAAGCACTTCTGTAAGTTGGTCTAACTGTGTGGGGAATGAACACCAGGTTTGGAGAAGCACTTCTGTAAGTTGGTCTAACTGTGTGGGGAATGAACACCAGGTTTATAGAAGCACTTCTGTAAGTTGGTCTAACTGTGTGGGGAATGAACACCAGGTTAGGAGAAGCACTTCTGTAAGTTGGTCTAACTGTGTGGGGAATGAACACCAGGTTAGGAGAAGCACTTCTGTAAGTTGGTCTAACTGTGTGGGGAATAAACACCAGGTTTGGAGAAGCACTTCTGTAAGTTGGTCTAACTGTGTGGGGAATGAACACCAGGTTAGGAGAAGCACTTCTGTAAGTTGGTCTAACTGTGTGGAGAATAAACACCAGGTTTATAGAAGCACTTCTGTAAGTTGGTCTAACTGTGTGGGGAATGAACACCAGGTTTGGAGAAGCACTTCTGTAAGTTGGTCTAACTGTGTGGAGAATAAACACCAGGTTAGGAGAAGCACTTCTGTAAGTTGGTCTAACTGTGTGGAGAATAAACACCAGGTTTATAGAAGCACTTCTGTAAGTTGGTCTAACTGTGTTGGGAATAAACACCAGGTTAGGAGAAGCACTTCTGTTAGTTGTTCTAAATGTGGGGATGACTATATGGTCCTGGGTTAAAGAAGACAACGATTCACATACATAGCAACTGTAAAGCTTCAGTTTCAGTGATTGGCAGTTTGATGTACATGATTTGCTACCACAACAGAAGTATGTGTTTGATGTACATGATCTATCGCAGCAGCAGCAAAAGAGCGTATTTGACTTTATGGGAACAATATTTGAAACACTTTACCTTGCACAATATACACTGTACTTTATGTTAGGACAAATTAGACTGTACTTTATGTTAGAACAAAACAGACTGTACTTTATGTTAGAACAAAAAAGACTGTACTTTATGTTAGAACAAATTATAATGCACTTTATGTTAGAACAAATTAGACTGTACTTTATGTTAGAACAAAACAGACTGTACTTTATGTTAGAACAAAAAAGACTGTACTTTATGTTAGAACAAATTAGAATGCACTTTATGTTAGAACAAATTAGACTGTACTTTATGTTAGAACAAATTAGACTGTACTTTATGTTAGAACAAATTAGACTGTACTTTATGTTAGAACAAATTAGACTGTACTTTATGTTAGAACAAATTAGACTGTACTTTATGTTATAACAAATTAGAATGTACTTTATGTTAGAACACATTAGACTGTACTTTATGTTAGAACAAATTAGAATGTACTTTATGTTAGAACACATTAGACTGTACTTTATGTTAGAACAAATTAGAATGTACTTTATGTTAGAACACATTAGACTGTACTTTATGTTAGAACAAATTAGAATGTACTTTATGTTAGAACACATTTGACTGTACTTTATGTTAGAACAAATTAGAATGTACTTTATGTTAGAACACATTTGACTGTACTTTATGTTAGAACACATTTGACTGTACTGCATGTTTGTCCAAAATAGACTCTAGTTTCCTATCCACATAAGTGACAGCAACCTTTGTTTCCTTCCTTAGATCAAACAGAGGAAACACACATACAAGAAAATGGTGACACCAAAGTGGATGTATGGAGAGCACAACTATGGAGAGCACAACAAATATATGGTGTGTTGATAGTTACTAGTCCAAAGATATATGGTTTATTGATAGTTACCTATCCGAAGATATATGTTGCCTTGATAGTTACCTATCCAAATATATACGGTGTGTTGATAGTTACTAGTCCAAAGATATATGGTTTATTGATAGTTACCTATCCGAAGATATTTGTTGCCTTGATAGTTACCTATCCAAATATATATGGTTTGTTGATAGTTACTAGTCTCATTTATCAACTTAAAAAAATATATTTTTGCTGGAATCACATTTCCCTTGTTTACTATAGCTGACATTTAAACATTTAGTCAGTGTGACTATAACTTGGACTGACAACAAGCTGGGGGTATTCGAACCATGTCAACAAAATCATGTTTTAGACTGACAACAGCATCTTGTTTAAGACAGACATTAAGATCTCATTTTAGACTGATACAATTATTTATCTTCTTTTAGACAGCCATCACCATTGTACACTAGACAGACATCAACATCATGTTTTAGACAGACATAAACATCCTGTTTTAGACAGACATCAACATCCTGTTTTAAACCGACTACAACATCATGTTTTAGACTGACAACAACATCATGTTTTAGACTGACACCATCGTGATGTTTCAGACTGACAACAACATTATGTTTTAAACTGACAACATCATGTTTTAGACAGACAACAACATTATGGTTTAGAATGACAACATCATGATGTTTTAGACTGACAACAACATCATATTTTAGACTGACAACAAGATCATGTTTTAGACTGACAACATCATGATGTTTTAGACTGACAACAAAATCATGTTTTAGACTGACAACATCATGATGTTTTAGACTGACAACAACATCCTGTTTTAGACAGACAACAACATCATGTTTTAGACAGACATTAAGGCCTTATTTTAGACTGATACAATTATTTATCTTCTTTATGACAGACAACAACATCATGTTTTAGCCTGACTATAGCATGATGTTTTAGACAGACAACAACATTATGTTTTAGAATGACAACAACATTATGTTTTAGACTGAAAACAGCATCCTATTTCAGACAGACAACAACATTATGTTTTAGACTGACAACATCATGATGTTTTAGACTGACAACAACATCATGTTTTAGACAGACACTAAGACCTTATTTTAAAGTGATACAATTATTTATCTTCTTTTTGACAGACATCAACATCATCTTTTAGATTGAGAACAACATTATGTTTCAGACTGACAACAACATTATGTTTTATACTGAAAACAATATCATGTTTTAGACTGACAGCAACATCATGTTTTGCCTGACTATATCATGATGTTTTAGACAGACAACAACATTATGTTTTAGACTGACAACATCATCATGTTTTAGACAGACAACAACATCCTGTTCTAGACAGACAACAACATCCTGTTTTAAGAATGACAACAACATCCTATTGTAGACAGACAACAACATCATGTTTTAGACAGACATTAACATCATGTTTTAGATAGACATCAACATCCAGTTTTAGAATGACAACAACATCATCTTTTAGACTGACAACAACATTATGTTTTAGACTGACAACAACACCATGATGTTTTAGTCTGACAACAACATCATGTTTTAGACTGACAACATCATGATGTTTTAAACAGACACCAACATTATGTTTTAGACTGACAACAACATTATATTTTAGACTGACAACAACATCATGTTTTAGACAGACGTCAACATTATGTTTTAGAATGACAACAACATTATGTTTTAGACTGACAACAACATTCTGTTTTAGACTGAGAGCATCATGATGTTTTAGACTGACAACAACATCCTGTTTTAGACAGACAACAACATCATGTTTTAGACTGACAACAACATCCTATTGTAGACAGACAACAACATCATGTTTTAGACAGACATTAAGACCTTATCTTAGACTGATACAATTATTATTCTTTTTTTTTGACAGACATCAACATCATGTTTTAGACTGAAAACAACATCATGTTTTAGAGTGACAATAACAGTATGTTTTAAACTGACAACAACATCATATTTTAGACTGACAACAACATCATGATGTTTTAGACTGACAATAACATCATATTTTAGACTGACAACAACATCCTATTTTAGACAGACAACAACATCATGTTTTAGACAGACATTAAGACCTTATCTTAGACTGATACAATTATTTATCTTCTTTTTGACAGACATCAACATCATGTTTTAGACTGAAAACAACATCATGTTTTAGAGTGACAACACCATTATGTTTTAGACTGACAACAACATCATGTTATAGACTGACAACAACATCATGATGTTTTAGACTGACAATAACATCATATTTTAGACTGACAACAACATTATGTTTTTGACTGACAACAACATTATGTTTTAGACTGACAACATCATGTTTTAGACTGACAACAACATCATGTTTTAGACTGACAACAACATTATGTTTCAAAATAACAACATAGAACATCAACAATATGGAGTGATAGTTGTAGATAGTAATAATTGTTCTACTGTTTTTGTTGTTACTGTGATAATAGTTTTAGTATAAGAAAAAAAAAACAGTGAAAAGTAAGAAATAATGATGATGACATCACCTATTGTTAATATGAGATCACTAATGTTGATGATGAAATCATTGACAACAATAGTACCATTTTTATGAAAAATAAATAATCGTTGATGTCTTTTGTCTTTCTGGAAGGTTCCTATGAGATCGAGCTTAGCTTCTCAGGTGAGGCAGAACTACACCGCCACTTAGACACCTGTGAGAAGAATCCGGGTCATATTAACTTCACACCAGTGGACGCATTTAACATCGACAAGCTACCGCCAGGTTACCAAGATAAAGACATCTTTGAGTTTATTCGAGTGGTCTCCGATCTAACGGTCCGTGTTGCTGTCACGGAGACCAGCCCGAGAAGATTCAAGGTCCACAAGGCGAGTGTTGGTTCTCGCCACATGGGAAGGGCGAAGAACATGCTGAGAACTGGATCTGGATGGGTTTACCGTGTGGAAGTTTTCCAATCCTCAAACGAGAAGACAGAGAAGAAGAAGACAAGCAAGAAGAACAAGAGAGTCCAGACATGCACATGTACTAAATGTCGAAAATCTTCAACTCCTGAAACAACGTTTGCTGTTGTTTGTATAAAAACGGTCAACCATGTTGTGTTTGATGACCTCGAGGGCGCGTGCACGACCTGTCATTTATTTTTTAACAACGGTGGCACGCCTGAACAGTGCAGCACTGCAGTAGCACTTCATGGGATGTGTGATGTGGAAAGTGACAATGAGAGCGACACTTGTCAGATGGCATATGTCACACATGACATGTACCTTGCAAACAGACTGAAAACACTTTTAGATAAACGAGAGATAACCCACGGGAGGCTGGCGGAGAAGTATTGTAGCAGTACTCTACCCTCGTGGCGACAACCAGAGACCAACCATAAATTGACGGTCATTGTGTCCCACCCGCATGGCTGCAGCAAACAGATAAGTATTGGTCAATATACTGAGCGGAAGTGGATCAAAACTGCCTTTACACGTTACACATACAACACGGCTACATGCAACGGCTGCAGCGGGGCCCTGGTCTTCGTGTTGGGAAACTGTAAGCTCTTGTTTGACCACGCCCACGCAGGGTTTTGGTCTAACAGTGGAGGCCTTAACTACAGCAGCTACGGGATTGACTAGGACAAGAGGAGCGGAAGCGTTATAGCACGAGCAGAATAGTCTGGAAGACAGGAACTAGAATTATAGCACGAGCAGAATTGTCTGGAAGACAGGAACTAGAATTATAGCACGAGCAGAATTGTCTGGAAGACAGGAACTAGAATTATAGCACGCACAGAATTGTCTGGAAGACATGAACTCGAATTATAGCAAGAGCAGAATTATCTAGAAGACAGGAACTAAAATTATATCACGATCAGAATTGTCTGGAAGACATGAACTAGAATTATAGTCTGAGCAGAATAGTCTGGAAGACAGGAACTCAAATTATAGCACGCACAGAATTGTCTGAAAGACAGGAACTAAAATTATAGCACGCACAGAATTGTCTGAAAGACAGGAACTAAAATTATAGCACGCACAGAATTGTCTGGAAGACAGAACTATAATTATAGCACGCACAGAATTGTCTGGAAAACAGGAACTAGAATTATTGCACGCACAGACTTGTCTGGAAAACAGGAACTAGAATTATAGCACGCACAGAATTGTCTGGAAGACACGAACTGGAATTACAGCACGAACAGAATTGTCTGGAAGACATGAACTAGAATTATAGCACGATCAGAATTGTATGGAAGACAGAAATAGAATTATTGCACGCACAGAATTATCTGGAAGAAAGGAACTAGAATTATAGCACACACAAAATTGTCTGGAAGACAGAACTCGAATTATAGCACGCACAGAATTGTCTGGAAGACAGGAACTAGAATTATAGCACACACAAAATTGTCTGGAAGACAGAACTCGAATTATAGCACGCACAGAATTGTCTGGAAGACAGGAACTAGAATTATAGCACGCACAGAAATTGTCTGGAAGACAGAACTCGAATTATAGCACGCACAGAATTATCTGGAAGAAAGGAACTATAATTATAGCACACACACAATTGTCTGGAAGGCAGAACTCGAATTATAGCACGCACATAATTGTCTGGAAGACAGGAACTAGAATTATAGTACGAACAGAATTATCTGGAAGACATGAACTAGAATTATAGCACGATCAGAATTGTATGGAAGACAGAACTAGAATTATTGCACGCACAGAATTATCTGGAAGAAAGGAACTAGAATTATAGCACACACAAAATTGTCTGGAAGACAGAACTCGAATTATAGCACGCACAGAATTGTCTGGAAGACAGGAACTAGAATTATAGCACACACAAAATTGTCTGGAAGACAGAACTCGAATTATAGCACGCACAGAATTGTCTGGAAGACAGGAACTAGAATTATAGCACGCACAGAAATTGTCTGGAAGACAGAACTAGAATTATAGCACGCACAGAAATTTTCTGGAAGACAGAACTAGAATTATAGCACGCACAGAAATTGTCTGGAAGACAGAACTAGAATTACAGCACCCACAGAATTGTCTGGAAGACAGGAACTAGAATTACAGCACCCACAGAATTGTCTGGAAGACAGGAACTAGAATTATAGCACATCTGAATTGTCAGAAAGACAGAACTAGAATTACAGTTCTGTACGTTGTAACGAGCACACGGAGAGAATTAACAATGTGAAAATGGACAAGAAAAAAATCAGCTCAAATATAGGAGTGAAACAATGTTATTAAAACAATGTATTTCGTGGTGCACAATCGAATAGGGAAACAAATATATGATTACCTATTGGGGATCATTCATTTGATGCTGACTCCAATAATACCTGGTTTAACTTAGGGAATTTATAGTAATGGAGACATGAAAAAGTAAATAGAGAAACTGTCTGGATCATATTCTCAACTAGAACATAAGGAAGGAGTCCATAAATTGTACGTTGAGGATCTGGATCACCACCACTGGTGACACTGGTTGGCTGTTTGATTGTACAAGCCAATCAATGCAGGTGACACCAACCAACATAGCTGTAGGCCTATTGAGCCGAAACGTCGTTCGAATCTGTGTCGTCTACTAATCACGTAAAGCTTCTAACATACCATTTTTTCTTTTTTTTTTTTTCAATTTTTCCTCGCATTCAGCTTTACTGCAGCTTCGCATTTTTATTCATTCACTTGCATTTCTTTGCCTTAACCCCTGACACCAACCAACTGGGACGATATCAAAATGATGTCTAAAATTGATGCCCTGGTTTTGTACATAAACTTAACTTACATGGTCATCTAGTTGTGGTGCTGTCCAACCTTGTTCTATTTTGCGCCCAACTTTGTCATTCTCGTGAGCGTAACTTTTCTTGGACTGCCTGTCTCTAATGTTTCAGCTAAAGAACAAAACAGCACCCTAGTTTAGGAGGCAAATATGAAATCATTGACATAAATGTCACCTTTAATCTGATGAGATCGTAGAGGTTAATGTTGAGAGCTAATTCGACTAAAGATCAATATCTGGCAGTCTAGAGTGTTGGTGATAACATTCAATATCTGGCAGTCTAGAGTGTTGGTGATAACATTCAATATCTGACAGTCTAGAGTGTTGGTGATAACATTCAATATCTGGCAGTCTAGAGTGTTGGTGATAACATTCAATATCTGACAGTCTAGAGTGTTGGTGATAACATTCAATATCTGGCAGTCTAGAGTGTTGGTGATAACATTCAATACCTGGCAGTCTAGAGTGTTGGTGATAACATTCAATATCTGGCAGTCTAGAGTGTTGGTGATAACATTCAATATCTGACAGTCTAGAGTGTTGGTGATAACATTCAATATCTGACAGTCTAGAGTGTTGGTGATAACATTCAATATCTGACAGTCTAGAGTGTTGGTGATAACATTCAATATCTGGCAGTCTAGAGTGTTGGTGATAACATTCAACACCTGGCAGTCTAGAGTGTTGGTGATAACATTCAATATCTGGCAGTCTAGAGTGTTGGTGATAACATTCAATATCTGACAGTCTAGAGTGTTGGTGATAACATTCAATATCTGACAGTCTAGAGTGTTGGTGATAACATTCAATATCTGACAGTCTAGAGTGTTGGTGATAACATTCAATATCTGACAGTCTAGAGTGTTGGTGATAACATTCAATATCTGACAGTCTAGAGTGTTGGTGATAACATTCAATATCTGGCAGTCTAGAGTGTTGGTGATAACATTCAATATCTGACAGTCTAGAGTGTTGGTGATAACAATTCAATATTTAAGAAATCAATAATTTTAAAAATAGACTTCACATGTGTACATTACTCACCTCACAAATGTGTACATTCTGCACCTACAATTGTGTACATTTTGTGATATGAAAGAAGCAAGGCAAAAAACCTCGACTTCATATTCTTTTCACGTTACAATGTCAAGACGCGTCCCTTCTGATTGGCACAAGCGCGGTGCATTCTGGGTCACCACTTGTGTTATACAGATGTCCTTGAACTTGGTCACTAGATGCTGAATGATGCACATCCTGTACTTGTCTCTTTGGTCTCAAATGTAAAGGAGACTATTAACATGGGTTCTTAAACTGTCAATTGACTAAAACTGTTGATCTTAACTGTTGATCTTAACAGTTGATCTTAACTGTTGATCTTACTGTTATTCTTACTGTTGTTTTTACTGTTGATCTTAACTGTTGATCTTACTGTTATTCTTACTGTTGTTTTTACTGTTGATCTTAAATGTTGATCTTAACTGTTGTTCTTACTGTTGTTCTTACTGTTGATCTTAACTGTTGATCTTAACTATTAATCTTAACTGTTGTTCTTACTATTGATCTTAACTGTTGATCTTAGCTGTTGATCTTAACTGTTGATCTTAACTGTCGTTCTTACTGTTGATCTTTACTGTTGATCTTAACTGTTGATCTTAACTATTAATCTTAACTGTTGATCTTAACTGTTGATCTTAACTGTTGATCTTAATTCTTTCCGTAAGGAAGCTTTTTTATCATTGCAACGAAAGCGATTTCAGAGCCACAATTGTTCATGGTTTTAAGAATCAATCTACATATTTATATTTATCTCACATATAACATATTATATATGAATGTTTAGATAATTGAACAATGAATTAATTTCACAAATACAAAGATGATACAAGACATGTAAATAAGAATATGGTTTGATTAACTGTTCACACTAATCAAAATTAGAGTGACGCACTGTGCGGCGAAACGTACGGAAAGAGTTAACTGTTGATCTTAACTGTTGATCTTAACTGTTGATCTTAACTGTTGATCTTAACTGTTGATCTTAACTGTTGATCTTAACTGTTGATGTGTTGATTGCCCTATGGTGAAGGAGTTTTATGCTATAGAAGTTTGTTCCTTAAATGATTGGCAGTGTATTACTCTTGATATTGCTATATCTCTCGTTCTTTAAATATGATGTATTTCAGCAGGCCTTCTCATTAGCATTCGCAAACATTTCAGTACAATCTATTCCTTTCGTTCTTGATAAACGACAAACACCTTAGGAGCTCAATAACACAAAAACATATTTATTAATGTACTATTTTACCTAATTGAGATTATAATGGATTGCATAGGATCGACACATCGGTACTAGGATAACGTCAATAAGAATACTAATTGACAGTCTCTGTAATCGCTTTAATCAGTTCATCTGAAATAATTAAAACAGATTACACATTCTATAGCTATGGAGCTAATATCTGCACACAAGCCCTTTTGTGGACTAACCATATATGTGACTTGACTAACTTTCTTCTAACATTGCCTTCTTCTAACGCTTTATCTATCCACACTAGTTAGTAGACTTTCTAACCGCTCTCGTCTGTCTTCTGAGTGTTATCTCTCTCTCTGATGGTGTCTGATGGTGTCTGATGGTCTCTGAGTGTCTGAGTGTTATCTCTCTCTCTGATGGTGTCTGATGGTCTCTGAGTGTCTGAGTGTTATCTCTCTCTCTGATGGTGTCTGATGGTCTCTGAGTGTCTGAATGTTCGAGTGTTCTCTCTCTCTCTCTGATGGTGTCTGATGGTCTCTGAGTGTCTGAATGTTCGAGTGTTTTTTCTCTCTCTCTCTGATGGTGTCTGATGGTCTCTGAGTGTCTGAATGTTCGAGTGTTATCTCTCTCTCTGATGGTGTCTGATGGTCTCTGAGTGTCTGAGTGTTATCTCTCTCTCTGATGGTGTCTGATGGTCTCTGAGTGTCTGAATGTTCGAGTGTTCTCTCTCTCTCTCTGATGGTGTCTGATGGTCTCTGAGTGTCTGAATGTTCGAGTGTTTTCTCTCTCTCTCTCTCTCTGATGGTGTCTGATGGTCTCTGAGTGTCTGAATGTTCGAGTGTTCTCTCTCTCTCTGATGGTGTATGATGGTCTCTGAGTGTCTGAATGTTCGAGTGTTCTCTCTCTCTCTGATGGTGTCTGATGATCTCTAAGTGTCTGAATGTTCGAGTGTTCTCTCTCTCTCTCTCTCTCTCTCTCTGATGGTCTCTGAGTATCTGAATGTTCGAGTGTTTTCTCTCTCTCTCTCTCTGATGGTGTCTGATGGTCTCTGAGTGTCTGAATGTTCGAGTGTTCTCTCTCTCTCTGATGGTGTCTGATGGTCTCTGAGTGTCTGAATGTTCGAGTGTTCTCTCTCTCTCTGATGGTGTCTGATGGTCTCTAAGTGTCTGAATGTTCGAGTGTTCTCTCTCTCTCTGATGGTGTCTGCTGGTCCCTGAGTGTCTGGATGTCTGAGTGTTCTCTCTCTCTCTCTCTCTCTCTGTGATGGTGTCTGCTGGTACCTGAGTGTCTGAATGTCTGAGTGTTCGCTCTCTCTCTCTCTGATGGTGTCTGCTGGTCTCTGAGTGTCTTAAATTTCGAGTGTTCTCTCTCTCTCTCTCTCTCTCTGATGGTGTCTGCTGGCCTCTGAGTGTCTTAATGTTCGAGTGTTCTCTCTCTCTCACTCTGATGGTGTCTGCTAATCTCTGAGTGTCTGGATGTCTGAGTGTTCGAGTATTCCCTCTTTGCTCGTCCTATTTAGACACAGGCCACAACTTTCCACCCATCTGTTGATATATCTTAACTTATTTCTTCCATTTGCTTTCACATTTTCCTGTGGACACACCTTATTTACCTCGCCTACGTGTCTATCCACCCACACTGTCAGGTTATATAACCGTGGCCTATTTTGCTGCGAACATATTCTACGTCCATTGCAACCATATACTTTTCTCTTGCCCTACTACAAAACCAGCCTTTTTGCGATATCTTCAAGTCTCCTCCAACTATAATTATCTTTACCACCTTTCCCCCAATATCTATAAATTTAATAGTTTTCCTCCTGGTTTCATTCTTTTTTTCTTCACTTCCTCTTATACTCATTCGGGTTGTCTGTATGTCTGTCTGTCTGTATGTCTGTCTGTCTGTCTGTCTTCCTCCAGCTAGAATAATGAAATCTTCTATTTGTAAATTTCTATCCACTATCATCATGTTCATATGTTGGTGTATATCCGTGCTAGCCATGGCTCATATCTTAATGCGATTCAGTGCTAGTCATGGTTCATATCTTGGTGTGTTTCCGTGAAACCATGGCTCATATCTTAATGTGTGTCTGTGCTAGCCATGGCTCATATCTTAATGTGTTTCTGTGCTTGCCATGGCTCATATCTTAGTGTGTTTCTGTGCTAGCCATGGCTCATATCTTACCTTGTATGTGTGTGTGTGCTAGCCATGGCTCATATCTTGGTGCGTGTCATGTTAATCATATCTCATATCTTGGTGTGTGTCCGTGTTAATCATATCTCATATCTTTGTGTGTGTCTGTGTTTAGTAGTCATATCTCATATCTTAGTGTGTATCTGTGTTAGGCATATCTCATATCTTTGTGTGCATGTCTATGTTAGTCATATCTCATACATTTGTGTGCATGTCTATGTTAGTCACATCTCATACCTTTGTGTGTGCATGTCTATGTTAGTCATGTCTCATATATTTGTGTGTATGTCCATGCTAGTCACATCTCATATCTTAATGTGTGTCTGTCTATTTTAGTCATGCCTCATATCTTTGTGTGTGCATGTCTGTGTTAGTCACCTCTAGTGACTCGGGCAGATGGTGCTCGTAAACCTGGGAGGGCCAACCATCTAAGGGCAGAATCCCCCTAAAGAAAAGACAATCTGCTGCATTGAAGGAAGATTGGTGACAATCAAAGGCTAAGGAAAGCAAACCTGAATAAAATGCTGGCTGAAATCGGATGCACTGGGCCACTGGCGCAGAACACAGTGCAACGTTTTAACAGGTATTCAAGCAGAGTGGGTCTAACAGACTCTAATTATGATGTTCTGTCTGTGGGGTCGATCAATTCCCTTAAGCAGACAGCTGTCTTCATGAGAAAGTCTAGAATCCTACTCTGATTGAGTTTTGATCGCAGAGAGAGAGAGAGAGAGAGAGAGAGAGAGAGAGAGAGAGAGAGAGAAAGAGATCATGTTGACAGCTCAAAACGTGTTTCTTTAACTGAAATTTGGGACGGAAGTCTCCGAGCTTGACCTGGAAGTGGCAAGCGACTACAGACCGATGTCATGGACATTGAATCAGACCTGATCAAGACCCTGTGGTAGCTCAGGGAGCAGACCAGTAAATCATGTTAAAAGAGTAGGACCGAGAAGGGAAAACAATTATATAACCACAGATACAGTACTTGTGTCGGATGTGTTGGGACGAAAGACACAGGTACAGTAGAACAAAGCAGAATAACTCAGGCCAAAACAGCATTTCAGAAAATGAAAAATATCTTATGCAACAAATCTATGTCAATGGAAATGAGAAAGAGAGTTCATCGGTGCTATCTAGAACCAATTCTGACCTATGGAAGCGAATCATGGACAGTAGACAAACAAATGAAAAAGTCGCATACACCATTAGACATCAACAATTGATCATTGACAAAAAGGAACTTATATTCAAACATAGGCTACAATAGTCAAGACATGATGGATCATCAGCAGCAAACTCAATCTACCGATACTATCGTCAGTGACTTCACTTTGTTCAAGAGGCTTTCGTGGAGGAGAAATGACAAACACAGTAGGAAAACAACTAATAATGTAAAAGTTTTAAGTAGTTAATAGACAACACAAGTTAGAACAATACTGCGGCTCATTATCTTTTTATCAGAAATAATAAACAACTCTTAGACATAAGTAAATATAAATAACGCTACATAAGTAAATATAAATAACGCTACATAAGTAAATATAAATAACGCTACATAAGTAAATATAAATAACGCTACATAAGTAAATATAAATAACGCTACATAAGTAAACTAAAGTACCCCCGTCACGCCAAGTGACGCCAAGTATAGGGAATATGGTGTAAGTTACCATAAATTTTACAGACCTTGGGCACATGATTTTGGGGTAATGTCGTCGGTATTACGCCTTTACTTTCCCAGAAAAAAATACGGTACCCATTTAAGGCTGGGTGAACCCGGAAGCCGTCGATTGGGATCGAATCCTACCCCTTGTCCTTTGTAGTCCAGTTCACTAACCACTGAGATATCGCGGCACCCTAAATAACGCTACATAGCTAAGTAATAATAAGGTAGAAAAAATTATGATGAATTATTACGAAATTATTACGAAATTATTACGAAATTATTACGAAATTATTACGATTGAAATGACTCATCTTCCAGCTGCTGTATTCAGGTCCAGAGAGAATGGACTCGATAGAGCAACTGTCTAGGGAGGGTGGGAGGGGTCAGTGGAGCAATGTGCCCTAACTGGAAGGGGCGTGTATGGATAGGCGTACGAATACAAGTGTCCAAACATATGTCATTGTGTACACAAAACACAAAGAAGAGACCTGAAAGAATACATCATCCTTAAGTACCACGCCTGGTGGAGTAGATGATCATGTCTCTCCACAACTTTCGATGTCGACAGTTATTTATCATTTCTGTTGTTGACCTTCTGCCAAGTCCATCTCTTAAGCTGACTGGTATCTTTGTTTTCCTCTATCTCTTCGTCCCTCAATTTTCCCAGTTGTCACAATATATTCCAGCTGTTCCCTTATCACTGCATGATCAGAAAATGATAATTGTTTCTTCTTTACATTGGAAATTAGCTCTCTTTTTGCATTGGCCTCTTTCAGAACGTTTTCATTACTCTTCTTAGATGTCCATGGTATTCTCAACATTCTTCTGTAAAACCACATTTCTAAAGACTCCAGTGATTTTCTTTTCTGTTGTTCTATTGTCCATGATTTACATCCATATGTTAAGACTGGCTCTACATAACATTTAAGAACTCTTTTTCTTGTTTCTATTGTCAAAAATGGATTGCACAGTATCTTCTTCATTTTTTGAAAAAGCTGCTTTTGCCTCAGCTATTCTACATCTCACCTCATTTGCGCATCTACCATCTGAGGTTAACGAAGTTCCCAAATATTTAAATTCATTTACCTGTGTTAATATTGTTCCACTTGTCTTTATTGCGCATTGTGGCGATGTCTTTTTCTTTGTTGTTACCATTACTTTCGTTTTTATGCTATTGAGGCTGAGTCATTTATTTATTTTTTTTTTCACTATAATGTGTAATGTTTCTCGGAACTCATTTTCACAATTAGTGATTAAGACTATCATCAGCATACATTAGATTATATATATTTTTTGACCTCCGATTGTTATTCCAGGCATGCCCCTTATAGATTTTAAAATAGTCTAACTATACATATTAAATAAATCTGGTGACAGCACACAACCTTGCCTAACACCCTGAAAGAATACAAGGAATACCGAAATACATGACCTGGAGATACTTTCTAACGTATAGGGAATATGGTGTTAGTGACCATATATTTACCGACCTTCGGCACATGATTTTTGGGGTAATGTGGTCGGTATTACACCCGTGCTGCTTTACTTTCCCAGAAAAAAAATCATGTACCCATTAAAGGCTGGGTGAACCGGAACCCGTCGGTTGGGATCGAACCCTACTTCTTGTCCTTTGTAGTCCAGTTCACTAACCACTGAGTTATCTCGGCTCTGACAGTGGGTACTCTACATATTCTCTGACATACAAAGTCACCTTTGTATCACTCACATCACACTGTCCATACATGGAGGTTCTCCTGGTCATGGACAAATATGCCCACTAGCATTATGTTCCACATACGCCGCAAGGGTAGCCTTTTACTAAGAAATAGAAAACAGTCACAACAACTTGCGACATAAACATTTGTAGGTTATGTCATAGCATCAAGGCTGATTAAATGTTTGAGAGTTTTGCACTGTGTCGCTATCTACCTTCTAGCCTCTCTGTCTATCTGCCTACCTGTCTGTCTATCTGCCTACCTGTCTGTCTACCTGTCTATCTATCTGCCTACCTGTCTGTATATATGTCTACCTATCCGTCTACCTGTCTGTCTATCTGCCTACCTATCTGTCCATCTGCCTACCTGTCTGTCTATCTGCCAGCCGTCTGTATATCTGTCTACCTGTCTGTATATCTGTCTACCTGTCTGTCTATCTGCATTCGTCTGTCTATCTGTCTACCTGTCTGTATATCTGCCTACCTGTCTGTCTATCTGCCAGCCGTCTGTATATCTGTCTACCTGTCTGTATATCTGCCTACCAGTCTGTCTATCTGCCAGCCGTCTGTTTATCTGTCTACCTGTTTGTATATCTGTCTACCTGTCTGTATATCTGTCTACCTGTCTGTCTACTCGTTATTTCCACTGAGAAACATTTAGAGACCACCATAATTATGTATTCACGATCTTTCCTCAATCCTCTCCCCTTGTGTGAATCACTTTCCTGGTTTATTCGAATGTTTCCCCAGTCCAGTCTTTGACCCCGTCCAAAGTCATTACAAGAAGAATTTTTTTGGCGTCCCAGCTCTAGTTGCACCTAAAGGATGCCTTGGAAGATCAACAAAATACATCCTTTCCCTTGAGATGAAACGAGATATAGAAAACAATTGATAGAATTAGTAATCGAGAAGTAATTTCAATGCTCACAATTTAAGAACCCCTGGGATTAAAGTTCAGTCTGTGTGTAGACACCGCTGGAAGCACTTACAGCTACAACATAATAGACACGGAAATAAGCTAAAACACTTATCTTCGACACAAAACAAATATGTGAGGGTCCTGATTCTGACGTCATCAAAGACCGGTTAGACAACATCATGATGATAAACACACAAACTATAAAGCAAGTAGAAACAGATAGAAGAAAACAGAAACAGTTGCAGTGATTGCCTTTCTCTTCAAGTTAGCGAGTTGGTCTACCTTGTTGTTGACAATGTTGGCTGTCACTTTGTTCGTGGTCTCTTGTTTTATTGGATCGGGTAAGTGACTTCATCACGACATTTTTGTTTGTTGTTGACGTGTCATGGCTTCTTTTACTGTTGCTTCTTTAACACCGTGTTATCGCATTTATTATTTTATTTCTTGTCTGCGGGCAAGTTGTCACTTCCACGCGACACACCTGAAATTGAAATGGGTACCTGACTCACTGATTTGAGGAATGCTGTAACAGCGAGGAAGCACCTAACCTGGCAAGTGCTGTGGCTGGGAGACGAAGGCTAGCAGTTCACTACTACACATTACGCTTATATGGGGGGGGATTATCAACACCATCATCAACAATATTATCAACAACATCATCAACACCCTCATCTACACCATCATCAACAATATTATCAACACCATCACCAACACCATCATCAATCCCATCATCAACAATATTATCAACACCATCATCAATAAAATTATCAACAATATTATCAACACCATCATCAACAATATTATCAACACCATCATCAATTATATTATTTACACCATCATCAACAATATTATCAACACCATCATCAACAATATTATCAACACCATCATCAAAACCATCATCAACAATATTATCAACACCATCATCAACACCATCATCAACACCATCATCAACAATATTATCAACACCATTATCAACAATATTATCAACACCATCATCAACACCATCATCAACACCATCATCAACAATATTATCAACAATTTATCAACAACATCATCAATAAAATGATCAACAATGTTATCAACACCATCATCAACAATATTATCAACACCATCATCAACAATATTATCAACACCATCATCAACAATATATTATCAACACCATCATCAACAATATTATCAACACCATCATCAACAATATTATCAACAATATTATCAACACCATCATCAACAATATTATCAACACCATCATCACCAATATTATCAACACAATCATCAACAATATTATCAACACCATCATCAACAATATTATCAATACCATCATCAACAATATTATCAACACTATCATAACAATATTATCAACACCATCATCAACAATATTATCAACACCATCATCAACAATAGTATCAACACCATCGTCAACAATATTATCAACAATATTATCAACAATATTATCAACACCATCATCAACAATATTATCAACACCATTATCAACATTATTATCAACAACAATATTATCAACACCATCATCAACACCATCATCAACAATATTATCAACAATATTATCAACACCATCATCAACACCATCATCAACAATATTATCAACAATATTATCAACACCTTCAACAGCAATATTATCAACACCATCATCAACAATATTATCAACAATATCATCAACAATATTATGAACAATAATATTAACACCATCATCAACAATATTATCAACAATATTTTCAACACCATCATCAACAATATTATCAACACCATCATCAACACCATCATCAACAATATTATCAACACCATCATCAACACCATCATCAACACCATCATCACAATATTATCAACACCATCATCAACACCATCATCAACAATATTATCAACACCATCATCAACAATTATATCAACACCATCATCAACACCATCATCTACACCATCATCTACACCATCATCAACAACCTTGCCTCCTAGCATAGGTGATCATGTCTGTCCACAGCTATCTATTTGCTAAATCATTTCAATTGTCCATTTCCTACCAAACAGCCTGTTACAGTCTCCAAATTTATGCTCATGTGTTTGAATCTTTCATGGTTTAATACTGAATCTTTCATGGTTTAATTATTGAATCTTTAATGGTTTTATTTTTGAATCTTTAACGGTTTTTATTTATGAATGTTTAATGCTTTCATTACTGAATCTATAATGGTTTTATTACTGAACATTTCATGGATTTATTGATGCATCTTTAATGGTTTTATAATTGAATCTTTAATGGTTATATTACAGAAACTTTAATGGTTTTATTACTCAACCTCTCATGGCTATATTAATAAATCTTTCATTATTTTCTTGCTGAATCTTTAATGGTTTTATTATTGAATCTTTAATGGTTTTATTATTGAATCTGTAATGGTTTTATTACTGAATTTATAATCGCAGTGCCCTGTTATATGAAAAATGTAGTCATTCATGATGTTACTAACGGTCGAATCAATGAAAATGTAGTCATTCATGATGTTACTAACGGGTGAATCAATGAAAAGTGTAGTCATTCTTGATGTTACTAACGGTTGATCAATGAAAAGTGTAGTCATTCTTGATGTTACTAACGGTTGAATCAATGAAAAGTGTAGTCATTCTTGATGTTACTAACGGTTGAATCAATGAAAAGTGTAGTCATTCTTGATGTTACTAACGGTTGAATCAATGAAAAGTGTAGTCATTCATGAAATGCTATTACCGTGATGTTAATTATTCGTACACCAGAGGCGATAAAGATCACACAATTCATCCAGTTTTTAGTTTAGTGTGTGCATCAGTGAGTGTGTGTTTATGTGGTCGTGTGTGAGTCTCTATGAGCGGTGTTTGTGCGCGAGTACCGCTATTAAGCCCGATGCGGACCCGGGATAATCTAGGACGACAGTTCGGACATGTTGCTGCTGGTGGTGGTGGCGGTTGGGGTGGGACCATTGTGTGAGTCTGATGAATAGGAAGAAATTCTGAAGAAATTCCACATATTTTCTGATGTGCGCTTCTCTTATTACTTTTTTTCTTAGTCGAAGACGGCACAAAGGGCGGAAGTCATAGCTCTTCACAGTTGACGACTTGTGTCTGTAACATTTCGTTGTTTCTTAGTTCCATACTTGAGCCTTTCCTTGTACATGTTATGTTCTGTTTAATGTTTCATAGTTGCATACTTCAGCCTTTCCTTGTACATGTTATGTTCTGTTTAATGTTTCATAGTTGCATACTTCAGCCTTTCCTTGTACATGTTATGTTCTGTTTAATGTTTCATAGTTGCATACTTCAGCCTTTCCTTGTACATGTTATGTTCTGTTTAATGTTTCATAGTTGCATACTTCAGCCTTTCCTTGTACATGTTATGTTCTGTTTAATGTTTCATAGTTGCATACTTGAGCCTTTCCTTATACATATTATGTTCTGTTTAATGTTTCATAGTTGCATACTTCATCCTTTCCTTGTACATGTTATGTTCTGTTTAATGTTTCTTTAAGTTTCTCTTTTATAGGCGCTGCTAATGAAGCACCTGATCGATGTAATTCTACAAACAGACGCATCACTATTCAAGGCCTCTCTTGTGCCGTGCCCACACATTCTCATACCATGGCCCCACAAATTTACCATTTTACCCGTTGCCCCTGTGGAATTTCGTGAGCCCCCCATCTCCCCCATTCCGGGCCCGTTAAATGGACCGCTGTTGCGAATAACTGTCCAGAGTTATGCTGTATGTGACGTCACAGGGAACATAATCGTTCCTGAGCAAGGGAGACCATGGATATGACGTCAAAAAGATGAAACATATGACGAAATAAATAAAACTTAAAGATTTCGAGAACAGGATAAATATTGTGTTAACGTTATCTTGCAGGCATGTGTCAGGGGTGTTTAGAAGGCTGGACATCCTTCGGAGACTCGTGCTATGCTTACGTGGACGTTGCAGTCACGTGGTTCAACGCTCAGGTAAACATTCTCACTGATCAACTTTTTCTTTATTTCAATATTCCGAGTAACCACTTAACATTCAATATTCACAAAAAAAAAAAAAAAAATTAAAAACAAACATCCAACACTAGCTGTCTGAAACATGAATCAATTGTTCAACTTTCTATGCCACAATCAAATAACAACTTTGGATTTGCTAATTTCATATCTCCATTTCTAATCATGCAAGTTAGCCAACCCATCAGAGACAGAGGCGATCAACGAGCTTTTATTTGCAGACGATCAGGCACTAATACATGAAACAATATAAGACCTACAAGAACGCTTAAACAAGCTCAACTGCTCAGGCACAAAAACAACACGAAAATCAACATCAACAAAACAGAAGTCATGAATGTCGCCAAAAATAAACACAACATCAACATAACTATAGAAGGCAGGCAACTAAAACAAGTAGAGGAATTCAAATACCTAGGAAGTCTAATGACAAACACAAGGTGCAACAAAGCTTGTCAAATCATTGGACAGTTATCACCACTATTGTCCAACAAGGAAATAACTCTGAAGGCAAAACGAGCACTATAATACCATCTTCATCCGAACGTTGTGCTACCAATGCCAGACCTGGACCCTAGATGCAAGATCAATAAGAAAATAACCTCTACAGAGATGAAATGTGTTAGACGAATGACAGGAAAGAGGATGAGAGATAAGATCAGAAATGAAGAACTGAGAAAAAAAGCTAGGAGTAGCCCCCGCCATAGAATATATAAGGAAACAGCAGATAAAATGGTTTGGCCACGTGACAAGGCAGAAAGATCAAAGCACAACACAACGAGCATTCAGCAAACGTTGTGAGAACACCAGATCCAAGTGTCGACCACGAAAAGATGGGTCGATGGAATATTAGAAGCGTAAGAAACATAACAGCAGCAGAGGCGAACAGAAAAGCAAAACACCGCAAATTATATCTCCCCTCGACGCTGAAAGGCAGATGAGGAAGGAAAGAGGAAGAGGAAGAATTCTAATCAATAATTCATTATTCAATATTCCAAGTAGACCCACAAAAACAAATAGTCTCAACAATAATTCAACACTCAAATACATAATTTAATGTTCTGTGTTTTGAATAATCATATAACTGTTTGTATTTTAAAACAACGCCAAGATTTCAACGCCATTATTTAACATGAAAGGTTGTCTTGCCAGATTCAACATTAACAACACTCACCGCTATTCTACCTGGTCATCCTACCACCATTCAATATTATAAGTCATCATCCAACATTCAATATTATAAGTCATCATCCAACATTCAAAATTATAAGTCATCATCCAACATTCCAAGAACACACTTGTGTATATGTTGAACGTATACGTGTACGTGATGATTGTCTATTTGAACCTTTACTTGAGTAACCTGAGATTCTCTGTGTTCATAATAGCTGCTCGTTTTTGCAGAGAGCACATAGTACAAGTGAGCACATAGTACAAGGGAGCACATACTACAAGTGAGCACATAGTACAAGTGAGCAAATAGTACAAGTGAGCACATAGTACAAGTGAGCACATAGTACAAGTGAGCACATAGTACAAGTGAGCACATACTACAAGTGAGCACATACTACAAGTGAGCACATAGTACAAGTGAGCACATAGTATAAGTGAGCACATAGTATAAGTGAGCACATAGTACAAGTGAGCACATAGTACAAGTGAGCACATACTACAAGTGAGCACATACTACAAGTGAGCAGATAGTACAAGTGAGCACATAGTACAAGTGAGCACATACTACAAGTGAGCACATAGTACAAGTGAGCACATAGTACAAGTGAGCACATACTACAAGTGAGCACATACTACAAGTGAGCACATAGTACAAGTGAGCACATAGTACAAGTGAGCACATAGTACAAGTGAGCACATACTACAAGTGAGCACATACTACAAGTGAGCACATACTACAAGTGAGCACATAGAACAAGTGAGCAGATAGTACAAGTGAGCACATACTACAAGTGAGCACATACTACAAGTGAGCACATACTACAAGTGAGCAGATAGCACAAGTGAGCACATAGTACAAGTGAGCACATAGTACAAGCGAGCACATAGTACAAGTGAGCACATACTACAAGTGAGCACATACTACAAGTGAGCACATACTAGAAGTGAGCACATAGTACAAGTGAGTACATAGTACAAGCGAGCACATAGTACAAGTGAGCACATACTACAAGTGAGCACATACTACTGAAGGGAGGTCAAAAAGTAATGCACATCAATGTTTTTCTCGGCTAATAATAAAGATAGGAATATGAAATTTTGCACACTTGGAATATGACATGTTCCAATTATGTGCACCAAACTGCACAGCATTCGGATAGATATTACGCAATCTATGAACCGTTAAAATGGAGCTTGTCAACAATGTCCGTTACAAACAGCGAATTGTCATAGAATTTCTGGTTGCGGAAAAAGAAACTGTGGCAAACATTCATAAACGACTATGTGCAGTGTACTAATGTTCTGCAGTCGATAGGAGCACAGTTAGTCGCTGGGTTCAGAGAATTAAAGCTGCAGAAAGTGTACGAGTGGAGCTGCATGATTTACCGCGTTCTGGACGTGTTGCCTCGGCTACCAGCACAGACATGTTAAACCGGGCTGATGCCATTATTCGTAAGGATAGGCGTATCACTAGTCAGCAATTGGCATTGCAGCTTACAGTCAGCAAGGGAAGTGCAATCGCAATTTTTAAAACTCTCGGATATTCAAAGATTTGCGCTCGATGGGTTCCTCGTGCCTAACAAATGATCACAGAGTTCAAAGGAAAACATTCTGTTCTGAATTGTTGGAGCGTTTCGGTGTTGAAGGAGAAATGTTTTTGTCAAAAATTGTTACCGGTGACGAAACGTGGGCACATTATTATGAGCCTGAAACAAAAATGCAGTCAATGGAATGGCATCATCCGCAGTCACCAAAAAGAAAAAAATTCAAAACATCTCCATCAGCCGGAAAGGTGATGATCACTGTCTTCTGGGACATTGATGGTGTGATTCTTGTTGATGTAATGACAAGAGGTGAGACAATCAACTCGACAGCTTACATCAATACACTGACAAAACTCAAAAATCGGTTCCACAGAGTTCGGCCTAATAAGCCATCTGCAGATTTGTTGCTTCAACATGACAATGCACGCCCTCACACAAGTCTGGTAACACGGGAAGCAATCAACAAATTTGGTTGGACTGTACTGCCCCATCCTCCTTACAGCCCTGATCTGGCTTCCTCAGATTTCCATCTGTTTGGACCACTCAAAAAATTCCTGCGTGGGACACACTTTGACAATGATGAGGATGTGATCCGTGCAGTTAAAAAATGGCTACGCGAGCAGGACAAAACTTGGTACAAACGAGGCATTTATGACCTAGTTTCGCGTTGGCGTAAGACAATACGCTTGGACGAGGATTATGTTGAAAAATAGGTAGTGTAAAGGGGATGTTCAGCTACAATCTGTGAAAATTTCACACATTTTGCCCGAATAGTTTCCGAGAAAAAATTGGTGTGCATTACTTTTTGACCTCCCTACGTACAAGTGAGCACATACTACAAGTGAGCACATAATACAAGTGAGCACATAGAACAAGTGAGCAGATAGTACAAGTGAGCACATAGTGCAAGTGAGCACATAGTACAAGTGAGCACATAGTACAAGTGAGCACATAGTACAAGTGAGCAGATAGTACAAGTGAGCACATAGTACAAGTGAGCACATACTACAAGTGAGCAGATAGTACAAGTGAGCACATAGTACAAGTTCGTGGTTTTGGATGCATGTGTATATTTCAAGCTCATGTTTAAGTCTTTGGGGTCTCAACAAACAGAAATCATAAACACGAGAGTTCAAGTCTTTGATGTCTCAACAAACAGAAATCATACACACGAGAGTTCAAGTCTTTGATGTCTCAACAAACAGAAAACATACACACGAGAGTTCAAGTCTTTGATGTCTCAACAAACAGAAAACATACACACGAGAGTTCAAGTCTTTGATGTCTCAACAAACTGAAAACTTACACACGAAAGTTCAAGTCTTTGATGTCTCAACAAACTGAAAGCATTCACGACGAGAGTTCAAGTCTTTGATGTCTCAACAAACAGAAAACATACACACGATAGTTCAAGTCTTTGATGTCTCAACAAACAGAAAACATTCACGACGAGAGTTCAAGTCTTTGATGTCTCAACAAACAGAAAACATACACACGAAAGTTCAAGTCTTGGATGTCTCAACAAACAGAAAACATACACACTAGATTTAAAGTCTTTGATGTCTCAACAAACAGAAAACATACACACTAGATTTAAAGTCTTTGATGTCTCAACGAACATAAAACATACACACTAGATTTAAAGTCTTGGATGTCTCAACAAACAGAAAACATACACACGAAAGTTCAAGTCTTGGATGTCTCAACAAACAGAAAACATTCACGACGTAATGAACATTTTAAAACAGAAATCGTACATGTCACGATGTGCTAAAATTTTTTTTAATTTTCTAGATTTTTCTAAATTAAATTTAACACATTTTTTAAAAAATGATGTGGTCAGCACTATACCAGACCGCCCTATCTTCTATGAAAAGTTAGCTTGTACCAATTTTCAATTCTTGGGTGAATGTCGAGGCTATTTAAGTGGGAAAAATGTCCAATTTTAGAAAATGTGAAGAATTTATGATTATCTAGAATTACATCAAATGTCAAGTATATCAACCTAACTACAGCTACATCAAATGTCAAGTATTTCAACCTAACTACAGCTACATCAACAAATGTGAAGTATTTCAACCTAACTACAGCTACATCAACAAATGTGAAGTATTTCAACCTAAGTACAGCTACATTAACAAATGTGAAGTATGTCAACCTAACTACAGCTACATCAACAAATGTGAAGTATTTCAACCTAACTATAGCTACAACAACAAATGTGAAGTATTTCAGACTAATTACAGTTGCAACAACAAAAATGAAGTATTTCAACCCAACTACAGCTATATCAACAAATGTGAAGTATTTCAACCTAATTACAGCTACAACAACAAATGTGAAGTATTTCAATCAAACTACAGCTACAACAGCAAATGTGAAGTATTTCAACCTAACTACAGCTACATCAACAAATGTGAAGTATTTCAGACTAATTACAGTTGCAACAACAAAAATGAAATATTTCAACCCAACTACAGCTATATAACAAATGTGAAGTATTTCAACCTAATTACAGCTACAACAACAAATGTGAAGTATTTCAATCAAACTACAGCTACAACAACAAATGTGAAGTATTTCAACCTAACTACAGCTACAATTAACAACCAAACAGGACAATTATAATTTATAAAACAAGGAGTCAGACAAGGCTGTGCTCTGTCGCCGGATTTGTTTTCACTCTACAGCGAATATATTATGAGATCAATAGTAGACAAAAACGGAGTTGAAGTCAACGGTCACAACATAAATAATTTGCGATATGCGGATGACACAGTCTTAATAGCAGAGACAGAGAATGAGCTACAAGAAATGATAGATATAATAGTAAAAGAAAGCAACAAGAAAGGTCTCAGTCTGAATAGTAAGAAAACAGAAGTAATGGTTATATCGAAGAAACAATCATCACCATCATGCAGCATAAAATAAACGAGACAAATCTGAAACAAGTGCAACGTTTGAAATACTTGGGCACAAAAATAACATCAGATGGAAGACGCAACACAGAAATATAAAGCAGAATAGATCAGGCCAAAATAGCATTTCAGAAAATGAAAAATATACTATGCAACAAATCTATGTCAATAGAAATGAGAGAGTTCATCGATGCTATATAGAACCAATCTGACCTATGGAAGCGAATCATGGATAATAGACAAACAAAAGAAAAGACGATTAGAGACCACAGAGATAGGATTTCTCAGAAAAATATTGAAAGTTCTCTGGACAGCTAAAAAGACCAATGAGAAAGTTTTCAAAGAGGCCAACACAAAAAGGGAGCTCTTAAAACATCAGAAAGAAACAATCAACATTTTTCGGGCACATCATGAGAAGAGGAAAGTTGGAATACTTGGTTACAACTGGCAAAATAAAGGGAAAGAGAGATGGCAGACGATAAAGAAAGAAAATACTGGATAGCTTGGTGTCATGGCATGGAAAACAGTCAACAACAGAACTGATACGATGCACTGTGGATAGAAGATTGTGGAAGGACATGATCGTCAACGCCAACCGTGACGGTACATGATGATGATGATGATGACAGCTACAACAACAAATGTGAAGTATTTAAACCTAACTACAGAGAAACAACAAATATGAGGTATTTCAACCTAACTACAGCTACAACAACAGATGTGAAGTATCTCAACCTAACTACAGCTACAACAATAGATGTGAATTATTTCAACCTAACTACAGCTACAACAACAAATGTGAAGTATTTCAACCTAACTACAGTTACAACAACAGATGTGAAGTATCTCAACCTAACTACAGTTACAACAACAGATGTGAAGTATTTCAACCTAACTATAGCTACAACAACAGATGTGATGTATCTCAACCTAACTACAGCTACAACAACAGATGTGAAGTATCTCAACCTAACTACAGCTACAACATTAGATGTGAAGTATCTCAACCTAACTACAGCTACAACAACAGATGTGAAGTATCTCAACCTAACTACAGCTACAACAACAAATGTGAAGTATCTCAACCTAACTATAGCTACAACAACAGATGTGAAGTATTTCAACCTAACTACAGCTACAACCACAGATGTGAAGTATCTCAACCTAACTACAACTACAACAACAGATTTGAAGTATCTCAACCTAACTACAGCTACAACAACAGATGTGAAGTATCTCAACCTAACTGCAGTTACAACAACAGATGTGAAGTATTTCAACCTAACTATAGCTACAATAACAGATGTGAAGTTTTTCAACCTAACTACAGCTAAAACAAAAGATGTGAAGTATCTCAACCTAACTACAGCTGCAACAACAGATGTGAAGTATCTCAACCTAACTACAGCTACAACAACAGATGTTAAGTATCTCAACTTAACTATAGTTACAACAACAGATGTGAAGTTTTTCAACATAACTACAGCTACAACAAAAAATGTGAAGTATCTCAACCTAACTACAGCTGCAACAACAGATGTGAAGTATCTCAACCTAACTACAGCTACAACAACAAATGTGAAGTATCTCAACCTAACTATAGCTACAACAACAGATGTGAAGTATTTCAACCTAACTACAGCTACAACCACAGATGTGAAGTATCTCAACCTAACTACAACAACAACAACAGATTTGAAGTATCTCAACCTAACTACAGCTACAACAACAGATGTGAAGTATCTCAACCTAACTGCAGTTACAACAACAGATGTGAAGTATTTCAACCTAACTATAGCTACAATAACAGATGTGAAGTTTTTCAACCTAACTACAGCTAAAACAAAAGATGTGAAGTATCTCAACCTAACTACAGCTGCAACAACAGATGTGAAGTATCTCAACCTAACTACAGCTACAACAACAGATGTTAAGTATCTCAACTTAACTATAGTTACAACAACAGATGTGAAGTTTTTCAACATAACTACAGCTACAACAAAAATGTGAAGTATTTCAACCTAACTACAGCTACAACAACAGATGTGAAGTATTTCAACCTAACTACAGCTACAACAACAAATGTGAAGTATCTCAACCTAACTACAGCTACAACAACAGATGTGAAGTATTTCAACCTAACTACAGCTACAACAACAAAAGATCCACACACTCACATCATATATTTATTTCCACTGAAGTCTTATTCTTTGTACAATCTTTCTTTTCTTTATTTGAAAACTTCCGATCCTCTTTTCGTGTTTGTTGAAATAGAACAATTCCATAGAACAATTGCATAAAACAATTGCATAAATCAATTGCATATAACAATTCAATAGACAATGTATCAATAGAAACTAAATTGAGACAAACATTTCTATTTGTAGGTTGTATGTGCATCATACGGCGCCACCCTGGCAACAGTAGAGTCAGCCGCTGAGGAGAGTTTTCTGTTCATTTTGTTGTCACAAAAAAACAAACTAAGTGAGACTTGAAAGTTAAAATCTCATTAATTCGTGTCTTTCTCCTCATTATCATATTCTTTATTTTAATTCTATTCTTCCTCGTTTTTCTATGTTACCATTTTCTAATTTGTTTTCTTCATCTTCTAGATCTTCCCTTAAGATTCACCGTCTTCTTTCCCTCTACATCTCCACTATACTCTTCTCCTCGTTCACTTATCTCCCTTTACTGTGTCGCGAGAGATACAAATATCCAGTTCTCTCCCTTGCCCCAGT
Source organism: Megaustenia siamemsis (assembly GCA_032433765.1). Lineage (NCBI taxonomy): Eukaryota > Metazoa > Mollusca > Gastropoda > Stylommatophora > Ariophantidae > Megaustenia > Megaustenia siamemsis. The sequence continues at coordinate 85,934,511 of JAVIAB010000125.1, read as the reverse complement.
CTCATGCACTGACATCTGATACAGTAAACAGTTACCTGGCTCATGTTGTCACATCTTACCTTGATCAGCCTTGGGCGCTGCTTCCGACTCATCTTGTGTTTACCTTGTGTTGTTCGTTCATCACGGACTCTCTCCATCCATTGCTAGTTTAGACTGAATGTGCCAGATATAGGCCAGAGTAATCTAGCTCAGTGTTACATGATGAAATTGCTTGTGTTAGTGGTTCCAATTCGCGAGCCTGTCTCCGCTGTTGGGCTGCTACCCTTTTGTTTGTCCCACAAGACGCAGCCCCCACGTGGTTGAGATCTCGTCAGGTAGCTCTTGCTTGTGGCCCATTTTCCCACGTGTCAAAGTTGACATTGAAAGCAATGAGGTCTTGAGTTAGTCTACTACGGCGAAGCTCTGACTCAGCACTGAGAGCAAGATCGTCGACAATAGAAAGTTCTCTGATGACGTCAGTGGTTGAACTTTGGGTGTTTCCTGAACTCCCCTAAGAGGAAACAACTTCCCATCGCTCCGACATGAACTGTCGATGTCTACGTGCCCTCCTTTATCAGCTTGAGTCAACATTGCTGGAAACATGGCGCTAAATAGGACCGTCGATGAGAGTACGCCTCCCCTGATTGTCTCCATCTATGTTTGGAAATGTTGTCTGGAACTCTGACCAGCATTCCATCATGTCGTTTCTGGGCTAAGGTAATCAACTTCCTTGAACAGCCGTACTTTGACATGAATGTACACAGACAGTCTCTAGTGACCGGGTCCCAAACATGTGTCAAGTTGATGATGACAGCTGAGATCAGACCACAATATTAACATCCCTTGTATAATGTGTTTGGAATCAAACAGGCCTTCTCTATAAATCATGTTATATGTTTTGATTGTGTAGCTCCTTGTTCTATGTCCATTCTATCTCTCTCAATTCAGTAAATAAACATGCTCACAACAGATAAAACAAAAAACTGATACCTGTTTTAATGGACAAGTGTCGGATATAGCGGACAATTTTGGTTAACTTGGCTCTGTGATAGCGAATGATTGAACACATCAAGGACATCAAAGAAAAGCTGAACCCTTGATTTAAATTACATAATTGAACAACATACTGCAAGGAACTGATGCAGCAACAAAAAATTGGTTTGTAATGGTCAGTATTTTTTCATAACATCATGTGAACGTGCAACATGGACAATCGACAGATCTGCTGAAAGATACATCAATGTCTTTAAAACCTGGTGTTACAGACGAATGTTGAGAACAGCATGAAGGAAGAACAGAACAAAGATGTCAGTTTTGCAAGAACTGAACATTCTAGCAGCTGGTCGATAAAGAACAGAACATCAAGGGGAGATAATTCGCTCACGTAAAACGACATAGTGACATAGAGAAGATAATTATGGAGGGCATAATTTTAGGTAAACGTGAGAGAGGGGGACCTAGAAGAAGGTGGGTACAAGACATCACAGACGTGCAGGGATTGACTGCTGCTGACGCTGGATATCATGTGCAGAAGAAATTAAATTATGTCATCAGCAAAGTCTAAATCATCAAGTTGCTTGGTCAGCGACCACGGGGTTCCATTTCTGTTGTTTTGAGTTATTTTCATAATCCAATCTATGACCAGTAGAAAGAGAAATGGAGACAGAAGACATCCCTGCCTTACTCCTGATCTTATTTCAAATGCATCTGTACGCTGCCCTTCTTGCTCAACAGTGCATTTCGTTCCTTCATACATTGTTTTTATCAGGTTAATAAACTTTATGGGTATTCCGTAATGACTCAGCATCCTTCAAAGTATTCTCTGTCTAAACCAACAAATGCCTTTTCGTCATCTATGAATCTTTCCTTAACAATAACAAAAACCTGGCAAAGCAATTCAAGACTCGTTTGAGTTGCCGGACGTTGCTACATCCGGGTCAGTGAAGACAGGCTTATGGAAAACATGGCCACTCGTGCACCTTGCACGTGTACAAACTGTGTCGAAATAACTTGTTAGTTTCTCGCCTCTTCTCTTGTTTCTTTTACTTATCTTACTGTTTACTGTTAAATACGCTTATAAAAGCACAATTATTTCCTTCATTGTTTACATTCCCTGTTTTCCTTCCATGTTTTCCTTCATTGTTTTCCTTCATCGTTTTCCCTCCCTGTTTTCCTTCATTGTTTTCATTTCCTGTTTTCCTTCATTGTTTTCCTTCATTGTTTTCCTTGTGGTTTGAAATTTCTAATGGGAAATATTGAAGGACATACACATTTGAGATTTGCTAAATAGAGCAAAAATAGCAACAACCCACGTGAGAAAACCAGTGGTGTGGAAGGGTCTTAAGTTGCAACTTCTGGCAACACGTCGCGGATCAAGCAATGGGAGACATGAAGACAAATGAAGCTGTCTGTTACCAGGCAAATGGACTCACCAAGTCGTACGGCCTTATTTCCCTACTTATTTTATACCGCTAGTACTTTATGTTTTTTTCTAATGTCATCCATGTTTATGTGTTCTTGTTAGTTAGACTCGTTCTGACAGCTTTTAGATCTCTCACCTAGTAGAGTTTATCTTTGTTTCTCCCTAATTTACCTGTCACGCTCATCCTAGATGTAGTAGAGTTTATCTTTGTTTCTCCCTGATTTACCTGTCACGCTCATCCTAGATGTAGTAGAGTTTATCTTTGTTTCTCCCTGATTTACCTGTCACGCTCATCCTAGATGTAGTAGAGTTTATCTTTGTTTCTCCTTGATTTACTTGACACGCTCATCCTAGATGTAGTAGAGTTTATCTTTGTTTCGTTGTTCGTTTCTGTTGTTCTCGTTTTCTGAGAAATGTCACGTGTAAGTCGAACCGTCTGTATTTTGTTGTGTTTCTTTTTTATGAGACTGTCACCACATCTTGTAGGCGTTACACCCTACTACTTGCACAGGTCTCACTTCACACGTTAGTAGTATAGTGCAGGGTTTGCACAATCAAAAAGTGCAGTCACTTGCACTATAAACACAGGATTGAGTGTGACAAGTAAACATCAACTGAAGTTTGGTTTCTATTTCTTTTGCGATACTTTTTAGAATCTTGGTTCTGTGTGCCATAGCTAGGACGGGGGAAATAACTTTGGTACTTTCTAGTATACGTCTTCCGAAGCGCTCCCTGTCTATAGCAAACTGTTGCCAGAATAATTGGTATCGTCATTTTCAAGATCGTGGATTGTTAAAACAATCGGTTCTTCAGAAAAACGAACCTAGAAGAAACGAGACAATTTAGTTTAAAAACAAGCAAATACTTCTAAATGAAAAAAACACTTTATAATAAAATATCTCTTCACAACTCTCTATCTCGAGTGATGGCATTTCTCTTTGTTTCCTCTATCTATTCACACCTCATAGTTTGCTTCCAAGTATTGGATCTCTCTTTTGCTACTTACCTATTGGCCTATTGACCATGAGATTCTTGTGAAAGTTAAATTATGCTTTACTCTATTCCACCTCCAGAGGTTAACACCTCAAAGGATTTACCAGTTTTAATATTATTCCACTTGTCTTTTACTTTGATGGTACAGTTACTTCTTTCTGGTATTAAAGGTTCGGGTTCCTTTACTACAACGTCTATCATTACTAGCAACTAGTTTCAATTTTTTTTTCATTATATGTGGAAAAAGCAATTACTTACCTTGGTAGCTCTATCTTTTACTGCATCACCTTGCTGGCTGAAAGCGAGGAAATCAGGAGTAGAATATTGTTCGTTCCACGTTGCATTAAATTATTCAAAATCAATATCCGGCTCAAAGCTCTATATAGTTCTATTATCAGTCGAGGAGTGTTGTTAATTATTTCAGTTTTAATTTCCAGTTTCCAGCTCCCTGAATTTTAGGCCAGGTGGTATAGGTTTCACTAGTGTGTAACAAACTTTCATGAATAGTTGTCTTTTTTAATAGTGAGTCTAAAGTTAAACCATTATGAAAAGCACCGCTAGGGGATATTGTCGTGGTTTAGTCACTCATTGACCAACCACTATCTTCATCACTGTCTTCGTCGTCTGCTGGACTTGAGTTTATTCGAAAAAGTAGATGAGCCATAAGGTATAAGTTTACCTCTACTCAATGTATAACCTTTATTTTAACTATAGATAAAAACGTGTTAACCTAACACTGGTTCTAATTGTTTGTAATATATTATTGTTTCATTGTTCTTATATTTTGACATACTTATCGTCAGATTTATCTCTCAGCTACCATGATTTAACAACTTAATTTCGATTTCTTTAATGTTTCATCATTGTTATTGACACACCTATAACGGCATCGTACTTTTCTTCCTCTTTGACTGAGAAGTTCATCAGTTTTCCATATTGATGTGAAAGCATTGGGTGAATGAGCACATGCAGTCTCAACTGTTCACCAGTACAATGAGTACTCTGTTATTGGATCATAGGTCAAAATCTATTTTTAGTAACTCAGCAGGTATTGCATCAGAGATCAAAATCTATTTTTAGTAAGTCAACATCCCCATTATAGGGGAACTGAGTAACACCATCTCTTTTTGTGAAAATTTCAGAATTCAAAGTTGGAGCAAAACATTCTTACTAAATTCGCAGGCCTACTACAGGACAACCCTCCTCATAGTGTGAGAGGTGTCGTGACCTGGTAAACAATATTATAATGCAGTAACAAATGCTGTATGGTTACCAAGCTTTTATCAGGGAAAATATATAAACTCAGATATAAACAATTCTAGGTAGAGCTCTTAAAGAGCAAAGGCTGTTGCGAAGTAGAGTCCACAGTGCAGGAGCTACTGAGTTAAGTGCTCTGTGCACACCGTGAGCTGTGTGTCTCATCCGTTTTGATCCTGCTTCGATATCCCGCTTGTTTACGATGAATGATGATATCGTATGACAGGGAACAGTTGGCTGTGTTCACTTTCTGCGCGGTTTCGCCTTATGTCTTTTGGCGTGTGCCGAGACTGCTACGTTGGGGACTACAGTTACCTTTCTTTGTTTGGGAGATCAGTTAGTAATTCGGATGATTCCACTGGCACGGGCGGTTGAGCAATTATGGATTTTAATTCGTTTGCTGTGATACCGAGGCCTTCCATAACCAATAACCAATAGAGTCCACAATGTTCTAGCTTCTTCGTTAGAGAGGTCTAGAAAATTTTCCAAACCAGCTTCTTTTAGTAACCACTCTCCAAATTCTCTTCCGATTATAACAACGGTCCAAATACCAAAGTCCTTCTCTAAAGTACAAATGTCGGAATCAGAGTCGAACATGTCTTTGACATGCTTCTTAACTAATCGATAGGCGATGGTATATAGAACAACACGAAGACGACCGAAATTGAGAAATCTGTCTGAAAGTATTTCGGTAACGATGTTTACAAACGTGGCGTAAATATCATGACCACCGACTCTCTGAATTATTCCAGTAAATAATAGCTCATTTCTCGCCGATAATGTATATACTAGTTTAACCATCTGTGAGTGTTACAACGACATGGCATGAAAAACTGTTAAGAACAGAACTGATACGATGGACTGTGAAAGGACATGGTCACCTATAGGAACTTTTGTCCCTCATATGCTATTTTAAAAAGTTGTTTTTATCAATTCAAAAGTTGTCTGTGTCAATTTAAAAGTCGTCCTCTGCACGGCAGAAAATAAGGAGGGAAGGTTAGAAATCTAACAGGGAAGGGCAGAAACCTAGGAGGCAAGGACAGAAAACTAGGAAGGAATGGCAGAAACCTAGGAGGCAAGGTCAGAAATCTAACAGGGAAAGGTAGAAACCTAGGAGGCAAGGACAGAAAACTAGGAAGGAATGGCAGAAACCTAGGAGGCAAGGTCAGAAATCTAACAGGGAAGGGTTGAAACCTAGGAGGCAAGGACAGAAAAATAGGAAGCAATAGCAGAAAAGTCGACAAACATAGAGGGGTTGTTGTGTCCCTTAACATAAATCAAACTGGACTCCAAATTATAAGAAAGGAAGAGAAAAGACGAATGCACTTTACTACTACTCGCGTTCTCTAGAAGATTCCCAAGAATAACATATTGGCACCCGGCCCTGGGTTAGGACATGTAAGGAAGGAAGAAAAAATAGTATATAATTAGGTATGTTGGAAGGAAGGAAAGAAGGAAGAAAGAAAGGAAGGAAGGAAGGAAGGAAGGAAGGAAGGAAGGAAGGAAGGAAGGAAGGAAGGAAGGAAGGAAGGAAGGAAGGAAGGAAGGAAGAAGAGTTGGATGGTAGTTAAGTAGAGAGGTAGATAAGTAGGTTTCCGACATGAGAGCCGTGCACTAAGCGCCACCAGAATAGTGGCCATGAAAAGTGGGCTGCCCACTCTCCGTTGTCAATACCGACGACGCTTGGCCACACTTTTATATTTATTGTTTAAATAGTACCTTTATTTTAATGCAACAGACGATATAATGTATGTGATTCGGTAACCACTTTTTTACCTATAGCCTGACGGAACAGTAACGTTCACAGATGGAACTTGAGTTAATGCAGCAAAAATTGTCTCTGTCTGCTCCATGTTCAGACGGGTTTAGCATCTTACAAGAATGTCAGAATATTCTCTGATTACATGAAGTTTAGTTTGAGAAACAGACACTGAGAGTTAAGATAGGTAAAGATGTGAATGTACAAGATGGCCACCAGGTGTGCATTACAAACCAGAATCTTGATTCAGTTTTGACATTCATGGATAGACTGTTGCTGCAAAAAGTAGTAACACATCAACCATTTTCTCTTAATGTTACTGTTAATTTTGTTAACGTTTAAAATGACTGTTAATTTTGTTAACGTTTGCTTCTTTAATCACTCTACTCACAGATGAAAGGACATGGCTTGGTGGGACTGATATAGTCAGTGAAGATAGCTGGATTTGGGCGTTCACTCACACGCCATTCAGCGGGTACACAAACTGGGGTAAAGGAGAACCAAACAACCAAAATGGCGGTGAGATTTAGTTTAAAGATGTTCTTAATAATGATGATGATGATGATAATGATTATATCAGTAATTCTATGGTTAGGAGATGGACAAATGGGGGTAACAAGGAGGTGATGTGGGGACAGAGACAACAAGGAGGTGATGTGTGCACAGAGATAACAAGGAGGTGATGTGTGCACAGAGATAACAAGGAGGTGATGTGGGGACAGAGATAACAAGGAGCTGACGTGTGCACAGAGACAAGTAGATGATGTGTGGACAGAGATAACAAAAAAAAAAACAAGGAGATGATGTGTGCACAGAGATAACAAAAAAAAACAAGGAGGTGATGTGTGGACAGAGATAACAAGGAGGTGATGTGTGGACAGAGATAACAAGGAGGTGATGTGTAGACAGAGATAACAAGGAGGTGATGTGTGGACAGAGATAACAAGGAGGTGATGTGTGGACAGAGATAACAAGGGGTGATGTGTGGACAGAGATAACAAGGAGGTGATGTGTGGACAGAGATAACAAGGAGGTGATGTGTGCACAGAGATAACAAGGAGGTGATGTGTGGACAGAGATAACAAGGAGGTGATGTGTGGACAGAGATAACAAGGAGGTGATGTGTGGACAGAGATAACAAGGAGGTGATGTGTGGACAGAGATAACAAGGAGGTGATGTGTGGACAGAGATAACAAGGAGGTGATGTGTGGACAGAGATAACAAAGAGGTGATGTGTGGACAGAGATAACAAGGAGGTGATGTGTGGACAGAGATAACAAAGAGGTGATGTGTGGACAGAGATAACAAGGAAAGATTGCCACTGTGATAACAAGGAGAAGATGGACACAGTGATAACACGGAGAAGATGGACACAGTGATAACATAAAGAAGATGGACACTGTGATAACAAGGAAAAGATTGCCACTGTGATAACAAGGAGAAGATGGACACAGTGATAACAAGGAGAAGATGGACACCCGTGATAACAAGGAGAAGATGGACACAGTGATAACAAAGAGAAGATGGACACTGTGATAACAAGGAGAAGATGGACACAGTGATAACAAAGAGGAGATGGACACAGTGATAAGAAGGAAAAGATGGACACAGTGATAACATTATTTAATCTACACAATTTCAAATCTGTTTGCATCAGAAACGAGTACCACCATTTCTTCATGACGTCGGCATGCTGGCCTCAAACATGAAAGTGACACTCCCTGATTGACTCTTGTTTCAATGATATCAAACAATGACGTCATACTAATGTGAATAAAGTCTCTTTAGGAAAACATCTTCAGTTGCATCAGCTGAAATGATTCCCCACTTTGGGAACCGGTAGGCCATCGTCTTGTGTTACAGAACATCAGTTTTGGATATTCCATAGTTCAAACTCGACTTCTTTGACTCGCCTTTTCAGCCTGGAGGGACCATACAGAAAGAAAAATAGATGATGTGCTTTGTGCTCTATCGTGCCTATAGTCATTCAAACAGTCTTCTTTATTTATGACGCATGTATTGCAACATTTGTGTAGTGTCCAGGCTCATGTATTGCAACATTTTTGTGGTGTCCAGGGTCATGTATTACTACATTTATATGGTGTCCAGGTTCATGTATTACTACATTTGTGTGGTATCCAGGGTCATGTATTACAACATTTGTGTGGTGTCCAGGCTTATGTATTACAACATTTGTGTGGTGTCCAGGCTATTGTATTACAACATTTATGTGGTATCTAGGCTATTGTATTACAACATTTATGTGGTATCTAGGCTATTGTATTACAACATATGTGGTATCTAGGCTATTTTATTATAACATTTATGTGGTATCCAGGCTATTTTATTACAACATTTATGTGGTATCCAGGTTATTTTATTACAACATTTATGTGGTATCCAGGTTATTTTATTACAACATTTATGTGGTATCCAGGTTATTTTATTACAACATTATGTGGTATCCAGGTTATTTTATTACAACATTTATGTGGTATCCAGGTTATTTTATTACAACATTTATGTGGTATCCAGGTTATTTTATTACAACATTTATGTGGTATCCAGGTTATTTTATTACAACATTTATGTGGTATCCAGGTTATTTTATTACAACATTTATGTGATATCCAGGTTATTTTATTACAACATTTATGTGGTATCCAGGTTATTTTTATTACAACATTTATGTGGTATCCAGGCTCATGTGTGAAAGCTTCTATTAAAAGTGATCTTCCTTATAATTTGCATGTCAGCCGCATCCAGCCTAGCACTTGATGATAGTGATGAAACTAGCAGAAGACAATCAATGCTTGAGTAGCGATCAGATGGATAATGTTCCTCAATATATGCGTACTGCTTAGGCATCTAGTGCTGCACTAGTGTATTTCACTCAAATGTCATATTGGTACTTCGCCTTGTGTTCTGGTTCGTCTTTTGAGGTAGAATACGTCACACACATATCAACATATAATGGACTTCACACACAAGTCTCTTATAACATAAGAATAGAATGCTTTACTTACACAGCCAACTGAACATATGATCTCAGTACAAAATCCGGGTGATATGGATGACCGCTCAGGTATCAAAGTAGTACCAAGGAAGTTTTTACACACCTCCTACTAATGTTAACCAATCTCATAACTCTGTCGCACACAAGGTATCAATCACCTCTGTCCACTACTCTGAACATGTTACACACTTAGTAAAATCATAATGTCCATATCAGAAATTCTATCTTGAATCTGTCGCCACTGCTACTCACGACCTATTCAACTTCCTATCACTAACTGATAGTATTAACTAACTCTTACTTCCTCCATAGGACTCGCGTATCACTCATCATCATCATGTACCATACTGGTTGGCGTAGGCGATCATGTCCTTCCACAATCTTCTATCTGCAGTGCATCGTATCAGTTGTGTTGTTGACTGTTTTCCATGCCATGACACCAAGCTATCCAGTATTTTCTGTCTTTGTCGTCCGTGATCTCTCTTTCCTTTTATTTTGCCAGCTGTAACCAAGTATTCCAACTTTCCTCTTATCATGATGTGTCCAAAAAATGTTGATTGTTTCTGTCTGATGTTTTTAGGAGCTGTCTTTTTGTGTTGGCCTCTTTGAGAACTTCTTCATTGGTCTTTTCAGCTGTCCAGGGAACTTTCAACATTCTTCTGAGAAATCTCATTTCTGTGGCCTCTAATCGTCTTTTCATTTGTTTGTCTACTGTCCATGATTCGCTTCCATAGGTCAGAATTGGTCCTATATAGCAGAGATGAACTCTTTTTCTCATTTTTATTGACATAGATTTGTTGTATATAAGATATTTTTCATTTTCTGAAATGTTATTTTGGCTTGAGCTGTTCTGACTATCGCGTACCATTAACTTCTGGAAAGCAGATTTAAGTTCTCTTTGAAGGAAATGTGCATCGTCCAGTATTTTGGCACATCAGTAATCATTACGATTTTGTCTTGTTGCTACTAAAAGTATCAATTCAACGAACAAGTCATCTAGAGGTGACTTCTACTGTGCTTCCAGGAGTCTTCCCTAAATCTCTCAGTCCCTTCTCTTCACTATCCTATCACGAAAACTAAAAGGGTTCACGCACACTGCCGTCTTTCCTCTGTGCATCACCTTAAAAACCTCCTGTCCCAACCAATGAAATCTCGCCACGTAACACTCAGCCTCCATCCCACTTCACTCTCTGAATTTAAATCACTTTTGATGTCTCCCGCATCTTTCTTGCTATTCCCGAGATCTACCTACGTCTCAACTTTCCTCACCTGTCACTCTTAACGCATGATCGTTCTCACCAAACCCTCTCACTCCCAAACTTCATGTACGACCCTTACTCGTGCCCTACCACATGAGTCTCACTCCCTTCTTAAAATACCAAGATTATCTCCACCTCCTTACACCCTTACACCCCCTTACACATGTATTACAACATTTGTGTGGTGTACAGGCTCGTGTATTACAACTTTTGTGTGGTGTCTAGGCCTATGTATTGCAACATTTGTGTGGTGTACAGGGACATGTATTACAACTTTTGTGTGGTGTACAGGGACATGTATTACAACATTTGTGTGGTGTACAGGGACATGTATTACAACATTTGTGTGGTGTCTAGGCCTATGTATTGCAACATTTGTGTGGCGTACAGGGACATGTATTACAACTTTTGTGTGGTGTCTAGGCCTATGTATTGCAACATTTGTGTGGCGTACAGGACATGTATTACAACTTTTGTGGGTGTCTAGGCCTATGTATTGCAACATTTGTGTGGTGTACAGGGACATGTATTACAACATTTGTGACGGGCCCACTTCTTATCCTGATGTCCTATTTTTCTGATTCATAACACAAATTGTAGGCTTCCTAAATAACTGCTGTCATATTACGTTGTTTGATAGAAACGTCACTTCATCACAAATTTAACAGAAATGATCTACTCTCTTCACACAAGTCTTGGACATTACTGTACCACGTTATATAGGAAACGTAGCTCACAACTTTGCCGAAATAGTGCTATTTAGTTATATGAATTAGAGATATAGGCAGAAGATGGAATTGGATATGTTATTTGGTTATGGAAGGCCCCAGTATCACTGCAAACGAATTAAAATCCATAATTGCTGAAAACGGGATAGGTCACTTGACTAAGGACAAAATGGCGGAGGACAGCGAAAGAGGGAATAAAGTCAGGAGCCAGTAATTTCGTGGGTTCTTTATCTTGATTATTTATCCCTTCTTCATATCCGCTCAACATCTACGCTAAAAACACACTGAGAAATGTCGGAAACGTTGAGGGCTTTGTGAAATTCAAGCTTTTTACTATAAATGACAACATAATTCAGAACTCACTTACGCTGATGACACAGTCCTCATCTCAATCAGTGTAAAAGAGTAGGAAGAGATTCTAGACGAGTGACAGGAAACAAACTGAGAGATGAGAACAGAAGTAGAGCACTGAGGTAAAGGCCAGGAATCATCTCCACTATAGAATACACGAAGAAACAACAGATAACATGTTTTGACGCGTAATAAATGAGAAAAATAAAAAAAACAATGAAACTTTAATAACTGTTACCAGAACACTAGACTCAAGGATTGACCATGGAAAAGATGGGTTGATGGAATATTGGAAACATTAATAAACATAACAGCAGCAGAGGCAAACAGATGAACAAAAGATCGTAAATTATATCTCCCCTCGACGCTGTAAGGCAATGGCAGAATAAAAAGAGGAAGAAATTCAGTGCTTACTTTACCACGGAGGACAGGGCATGCTACGGACACTTTACAAGGGAGGACAGGGCTTGTTACACTTTACCAGGGAGGACAGGGCATGCTACGGACACTTTACAAGGGAGGACAGTGCTTGTTACACTTTACCAGGGAGGACAGGGCATGCTACGGACACTTTACCAGGGAGTTTAAGGCTTGTTACGGACACTTTACCAGGGAGTTTAAGGCTTGTTACGGACACTTTACCAGGGAGTTTAAGGCTTGTTACGGACACTTTACCAGGAGTTTAAGGCTTGTTACGGACACTTTACCAGGGAGTTTAAGGCTTGTTACGGACACTTTACCAGGGAGTTTAAGGCTTGTTACGAACACTTTACCAGGGAGTTTAAGGCTTGTTACGAACACTTTACCAGGGAGTTTAAGCTTGTTACGGACACTTTACCAGGGAGTTTAAGGCTTGTTACGAACACTTTACCAGGGAGTTTAAGGCTTGTTACGGACACTTTACCAGGGAGTTTAAGGCTTGTTACGGACACTTTACTAGGAAAGATAGTGCTTTCTGCGGCCACTTTACTGCCGCATTGTATCTTCAGAAGCCCACGGAGCTTGGTCGTCAACAGATCTGGAGTTGATGATTCTCCTTGTAACTTATGATACTATATCTGAGCTACTGTCTCACTTCATGCAGTGCTGAGATCAGTTATAATGCCACTTATCTCAGCTAGCAACGATTAAATAGATTCTTCCAGTTCACGTTTGATCACGTGACAGATGGTGCTGTGGTACAAATTGAACGAAATCATTGCATTCTGCTTCTGCTGGTGTTGGCAATCATGTACCCACTACAACTTTTACGCCTGCAGTCATGTATACTTTCACCTGTTGCCTTTCCACTTCGATATTCTCTTAAAGTACCTGGTGTCCTATCTCAGTCTAAAGCTTCTTTCCTCAATTTTTTCCGGTTTTCACAACAATTCCATCACTTCTCTTCTCATTGCGAAGTCACAACAATTCCATCACTTCTCTTCTCATTGCGAAGTCACAACATTCCATCACTTCTCTTCTCATTGCGAAGTCACAACATATTCCATCACTTCTCTTCTCATTGCGAAGTCACAACATATTCCATCACTTCTCTTCTCATTGCGAAGTCACAACATATTCCATCACTTCTCTTCTCATTGCGAAGTCACAACATATTCCATCAGTTCTCTTCTCATTGCAAAGTCACAACAAGAATTGATTATTTCCTCCTGTTGGTGACAGTCAGTTTTCCTGTTACCGGCTATTTTTAGATCGCCATCTTTACTCTGTTAAACTGCCTATGGTAATTTGAACATTCTTCTGTAAAACCACATTTCTATGGCCTTTATAAAATGTATTCTGCTTTTTAATTGCCCATGATTCGCTTCAATATATCAATATCGGTTCTACATAACACTAAGGAACTACTTTTCCTTACTTCCGTTGACAAAGATTGTCGAGTTACATCTTTATATTATTCTTTGAAATGCAGCCTTTGCCTGAGTTGTTCTGTACATAACATATGCTGAATATTTACCATCTTAAACTATTACCGTACCTAATATAATCAAGTCGCATGTCCTTTATAGAATGTTGCATTCACCAGATCTCATCTGGAATCATCTCTTTCTCTAGCCAGATCTCACATTTCTTCTATTCAAGGTCTCTTTGATGTTTTGGAACCATTTTGTTATGGTCAGACCTATTATCGAATGTAAATTCCTTGGCCTGTTATTGTCCCATTGACATGCTGGGAGTGCAATGATGATGACCCGCATATAACTCAATGTATCATTGACATGCTGGGAGTGCAATGATGATGACCCGCATATAACTCAATGTATCATTGACATGCTGGGAGTGCAATGATGATGACCCGCAGATAACTCAATGTATCATTGGCATGTTGGGAGTGCAATGGTGATGACCCGCAGATAACTCAATGTATCATTGCCATGTTGGGAGTGCAATGATGATGACCCGCATATAACTCAATGTATCATTGCCATGTTGGGAGTGCAATGATGATGACCTGCAAATAACTCAATGTATCATTGACATGTTGGGAATGCAATGATGATGACCCGCAATTAACTCAATCTCCCATTGACTTTAATATTTCATGTTTGTGGAAGTCTTTATTTCTTGGTACGACCATTACTTCCGGCAAGCTATTTATAACTAAAAAATTGTTTGTCTTACATCACAGATGAGGATTGTTTAATCAAGCATGGTCCTAATTGGAATGACATTTCCTGTGCCAGAAACGCCAGTTTTATCTGCGAGACAGTGTAAATGTTTTGTGTATCGGCGAGACAATGTAGGTGTTATTTGTTGTATCTGTCATACAATGTAGGTGTTATTTGTTGTATCTGTCATACAATGTAGGTGTTATTTGTTGTATCTGTGATACAATGTAGGTTTTATTTGTTGTATGTGTGTACAATGTATGTTTTATTTGTTGTATATGTGATACAATGTAGGTGTTATTTGTTGTATCTGTGATACAATGTAGGTGTTATTTGTTGTATCTGTCATACAATGTAGGTGTTATTTGTTGTATCTGTGATACAATGTAGGTTTTATTTGTTGTATGTGTGTACAATGTAGGTTTTATTTGTTGTATCTGTGATACAATGTAGGTGTTATTTCTTGTTTCTGTGAAAGAATGTAGGTTTTATTTGTTGTATCTGTGATACAATGTAGGTGTTATTTCTTGTTTCTGTGAAAGAATGTAGGTTTTATTTGTTGTATCTGTGATACAATGTAGGTGTTATTTCTTGTTTCTGTGAAAGAATGTAGGTTTTATTTCTTGTATCTGTGATACAATGTAGGTGTTATTTCTTGTATATGTGCTACAATGAATGTGTTATTTCTTGTATATGTGATACAATGTAGGTGTTATTTCTTGTATCTGAGATACAATGTAGGTGTTATTTCTTGTATCTGTGATACAATGTAGGTGTTATTTCTTGTATCTGTGATACAACGTAGGTGTTATTTCTTGTATCTGAGATACAACGTAGGTGTTATTTTTTGTATCTGTGATACAATGTAGGTTTTATTTGTTGTATGTGTGAAACAATCTAGGTTTTATTTTTTGTATCTGTGATATAATGTAGGTTTTATTTGTTGTATCTGTGATATAATGTAGGTTTTATTTATTGTATGTGTGATATAATGTAGGTTTTATTTGTTGTATCTGTGATATAATGTAGTTTTTATTTGTTGTATCTGTGACATAATGTAGGTTTTATTTGTTGTATCTGTGACATAATGTAGGTTTTATTTGTTGTATGTGTGATACAATGTAGGTTTTATTTGTTGTATGTGTGATACAATGTAGGTTTTTATATTTTTATGTGTGATACAATGCAGGTTTTATTTGTTGTATGTGTGATATAATGTAGGTTTTTGTTGTATATGTGATACAATGTAGGTTTTTTTGTTTTTTGTTGTATCTGTGATACAATGTAGGTTTTTTGACGTATCTGTAATAAAATAGAGGTGGAGTGATGAGGCTGTAATAGTGCTGCAATGGCGCTGTAATTGCACTGCAATGGCACTGTAACGGCGCTGCAATGGCGCTGTGAACGCGTGGAAATTATGCAATGACACAACACAACGAGTGAACAAGCTCCACATGAATCTCTTTGTGGCTATATCATTTACCGGTTGTCAACGGGATGTTCATACCTTAGATATCACTACATGGTGTTCATACCACATATTCAACTACATGGTGTTTATACCACGACATGGTGTTTATACCTCAGATACCACTACATGGTGTTCATACCTCAGATACCACTACAAGTTATATATATCTAAGATATCACTACATGGTATTCATACCTCAGATACCACTACATGGTGTTTATACCTCAGATACCACTACATGGTGTTCATACCTCAGATACCACTAAATGGTGTTCATACCTCAGATACCACTACATTGTGTTTATACCTCAGATATCACTATATGGTGTTTATACCTCATATACTACTACAGGGTGTTTATACCTCAGATACCATTACATGGTGTTTATATCTCAGATACCACTACATGGTGTTTATACCTCAGATACCACTACATGGTGTTCATACCTCAGATACCACTACATGGTGTTCATACCTCAGATACCACTACATGGTGTTCATACCTCAGATACCACTACATTGTGTTCATACCTCAGATACCACTACATTGTGTTCATACCTCAGATACCACTACATGGTGTTCATACCTCAGATACCACTACATTGTGTTTTCATACCTCAGATACCACTACATGGTGTTTATACCTCAGATACCACTACATGGTGTTCATACCTCAGATACCACTACATTGTGTTCATACCTCAGATACCACTACATTGTGTTCATACCTCAGATACCACTACATGGTGTTCATACCTCAGATACCACTACATTGTGTTCATACCTCAGATACCACTACATGGTGTTTATACCTC